>VZTO01000379.1:0-29455 GCA_013400615.1 Syrrhaptes paradoxus | reverse complement strand
CAGTTTGGGGCTTTCCAAGAGCTCCAGGTACAGGCAGCAGTGCGGGGCAGGATCCCAGCGGCTGCATCCAGCCCCCTGAGCTGGCGCTGGTCCCTGTCCCTGAATTGATCCGCATTTGGAGAAACCATGGGTGGTGGGAGCTGGTGCTGGCCAGGGTTTGTTCCTCATCCCCCTGCAATGGCAGCAAGGTCTTGTGCAGGGTTTGCAGCCAGCCACGCACCGCGGTGGTGCAATCAGCGCTGCGGTGGCTTTTGCTTTGGTGGTGCCACCCAGGTGTCACCGGGCATGAGGGGTGCCTTTGTGGACAGCTTGTTTGTCCACAGGTGCTTTTGCTGGACGAGCGGCATTGCCCAGGATGTGGTGGGTGCTGGGACAAGGACTTGCAGTGAAGTCGCTGCCCTGGGTCATAAAACACAGGAATGGTTGTGACAGGAACAGGATGTGTCCTGGCTGGTGCCGGCGATGTGACTCTGCTTGTCAGTGCTGCGGCCACCCATGAGCAGCATCCTGGTGGCACCCAGATGCGGGTATGGGGCAGCTTGGGGCACACTCCCTGTGCAGGTAACGTGGGCAGCGGCGGGATGGGGTGTCTGTTCCCCTTACCCCCATCCCATCATCTCCAGAAATGCTGTGGATCCTCTCCTTGTGCCTCTGGGAAGAGCAACGTCCCTCTTCTCCATGCCTCATCCTCCCGTTCTTTTTCCCGTTGTTAAAGATCAGCCTGATTTTTAATAGGAGACAAACATTTTTAAAAGCGGGGAGGTGGGAACCAAACCAGGACGAGGGTTTCATTGCTGGACTCATTGATTTTGGCTGGGGCCTGACATCTCAGGGGCTGATGAACCGGGAGCACCGGCGAGGTGCTGCACAGGCGCCGTGGCATCGTGGCCACGTGGTTGGTCCCGGGGGCTCCAGCCCTGGCTTGAGGCTACTCATTGCTCCTCTTATTTATTAACAATTGTGCTGCAAATCCTTCTTTATACCCAACTCTGTGTCCGCCCAGCCGCCGTGCTTGCTGTGCGTGTATTTATTTACGGAGACCCACGAGCACCCGTGGTGATGGGGATGCAGCCGGGGGTGCCGGGCTGGGTCCCCGTGTGTGTGTGTGTATTCGGTACGTGTTCCCTTTCCCCGGCCGGCGAGCATGTGGTTGGAATTAGCGGCGCGGCTGCAGGGGGAGCGGGCAGCTGGGTTTCTCCGGAGCGTTTCAGTGCTTAATCTCTGAAGAATGCAGAATGTCTGTCTGGATGCCCCAGCCAAGATCAACTCCGCAGCACGGGGAGGCCAATATAAACGTTCATGTTTTGTGTCACCGAGATTTCATTAGATGTTTTTTATGTAATTGCATAAGTCGAACTACTGTGATGAAAATGCCACAGCGAACAAATGAGATGAATTGTGAAACCTCTCCTTCGAGGAGACGCTGGCCTCCTCCGGACCGTGGGGATCCAGCTCCAGCCTCTTCCAAGGCGCTTGTGACCTTCTGGGATAAATAAGAGGCTGTTTGCTTGTGTCCCCCACCTCTGCCCCTCACCCTGACGTCAGGGTGAGCTCAGGCCCCGGCCGGGCAGCAGGTCTCCCCGTGCCCGGTGCTGGGACGTGGAGGGGCTGACGGGTCCTGCACCCCACTGGGCTCCCATCACTCCTCTGAAACCAGGGGAGGCAGTGGGGTGGGGGGAGAGGAAGAAAAAAAAATCTCTCCTGTTTCTTGGCTGCTGGACATCCAAGTGCTGTGCGGCATCTGAATGATATCACCATGCTCTCGGCTTCTCATTTAAAGCTCTGATAGAGGTGGGGAGGACGAGCTGCAGGGCTTGGCCAGAGTTTGCAGGGATGCTGTGCCCCATCCCCATCCTCCGACCCTCTCCGCTGGTGGGAACAACTTTGTTAATCTGTCCCTTAAAGGCCTAGTGTACTTCCCTGATGATACAGATTAATGCCAATTTAATTAACCCTTCATCAGTGCCTGTTTGGTTAAACACAGCCACGTTCCCTGATGCCAAGCAGCTCCGTGGGCTGGGGAGCACCAGGACAGGACGGTGCCGCTCCCCCTGGGATGCGAGGGCTCAGCAGGGCAGCATCCCAGCATCCTTCCCTGGCCGTGTATCCATCCTGGTTCTCAGTGGCTCGGCAGCAGACACCTACCCAGGGCGAGAGGCCGGACCCCCCAGGATGGCAGCACAGTGCAAAGCCCCCGGTTTTGCTCCCAGGGGAGGTTTTTCCGCAGATGAATGGCAGGGATGGGGAAAGTGGCCGGCGGCGTGGGAGCTCCGGGTGCAGCATCCCCGCGGCGGCTTCTGCGAGACGGGCTGGAACGGTCGCCCTCGCCGCAGACACATCTGCTGGGCGGGAGGGCCTGGAATTTGGGATATTGTTTTTCTGGCGGGGAGCGGTGGGTGCCAAAAGCCTGATAAATTAATCACCTCTGACATGGGTCAGTCCGGCTTCTGGCGTGCGCAGGCTGGGCCCCCCGAGCCGCCGAGCAGAGACGGTGCTGCTGCAACGCGGATGTTCGTTGTGCAGCGAGGCTGCTGGGGAGAGGAGCGGGGTTTGGCCGGGCTGTGCTGCTGCTGGCTGGGGGCTCGGCCATCGTGCTCCCCCAGGATGGTCGGCTGCGGGAGGTGTGGTGGTACGACTTGTGCCTGGCGATGCTGTGACCTGACAGCGCTCATCGCCTGTTCTGGAGCAGGGCCTGGTTGGGCTGATGGATGCTGCTGGCCCCTGGGAGATGGGAACGATGCATGTGGGATTTGCGCAGCTCCTGGCACGGGTCGGGGACTGCTGGAGTGCTTGTGGGCATACAGAGCGCAGGGGAGGCTGCACGGGATGGAGATGTGCAGCATGCAGGAGATGTGCAGGAGATGTGCAGCATGCAGGAGATGATTTGCAGGACACAGCAGGGTGATGCTGGTGTAGCCCAGCTCACAGTCTAAGGTGGAGCCACATTTCCCCTTCCCGTGAGGAATGCCATCATGGACCTGCCGTGGTGGGGCTTTGCTTTGTGGAGATCTGATCGCTGCAGTCTCTTTGCTGGCTGTTCAAGCCCAAGGCAAGGCAGGCTGAGCCCACGCCTTCCCAGGCTCCCCTTGCCCTTGGGGAGGGGATGGGGGGCCGGCAGGTCTGTGTGGGTATGGGGTGTCCATTCCTGGGGACATCAGTCCCTGACCCTGGACGAGTCCCCGCTGCTCACAGCACGCTCCGGAGAGGAGTTGCTGAAGGGCATCGTTCACCCACTGCTGGGGTTTCTGCACTGCTGGGAAATGAAGGGGATTTTTCTGTTTTTATTGACACCAGTTACCATCTGTCTCCTCCCCATTTTAGTTACTCTTCCCTCTCACTTGCCATCTTCCGCCTTCCTTCCAGCAGCATTTGCTTCACCGTCCCCTGTCTTTCTTGGGATGATTTCTGCTCAGAAAAGGAGAAAGAGGAAAGTGGACCAGGGAGCAAAGCTTGGAGGAAAGGGTCCCACCGGGGTCTTTGAGCATGTTATGGGCTGCATTTGTGCCTTGCATTCACCAAGGCGTTCACAGGCTCTGTGCAGGGCAGGACCATGCTGCTTGGAGCGGCAGAAGCCGGTTGGGGCTGGAGGTGTTAAGACCTGCAAGTGCTGCAATCTGCCTTTGGGATCTGAGCAGATCTTATCAGGATGATGCAGAAGCCTCCCTCCATCCCTCCTGTCTTCTGGGCTTCCTTGCTCTCCTTCTACCCCCCCCACTTTTTCTTTTTTTGGTCCAGACATAATTAATGTAAACCAAATGCCTTGTGCACAGCTGCTGGCATCCTGAAACCGTTTTGTGTGTGGTCTTTCCTTTAGCCCGGACAGAGATGGAGCAAAGCTCTGAGCACTATCCCAGACCTGCTCGGGTAGGCAGCAGCATCTATTGCACAAGAGGCACCTTGAGGCTCTGCGCTCCCCTCGGGGGGTGAGGTTCTGCGATGGCTGGTTGAACTGGTTTAGATAAAACCACCGAACTGCCCAAAAACTTCATCTCCCAAATCCAGCCAAACCAAGGCTCTACTTTTCTTGCCGGTTGGAATAAATTTGCTTAACTGAAACCCCAAATGTCTGTCTCATTTTCATGGCTGCCTCCGCGTGCCTTGGTTCCCCCTGGGCTGGATGTTAATGTACCAAGGCTGCTGCGGGAAGGATGTCCTCATGCTGGACGTGGGGAGCAGTGAGATCTTGTGATTTATTTTTTTCCAGCCAAAGGGCTGATTTCCGATCACTGCTATCACTTGGTATTGCCACTGGATCTTTAGGGCACGAGGTAGGAGGGAAAGAAAACATCCAGCCCTACCTGTTGTGCTGCCCAAAGCCCAAGCAGCAGCGGAGCCTCTTGCATCCCCATGGGCTCCTGACCGACCACAACCTCTGCACTTCCCATGGTCCTGGTGCTGAGGGGCTCCGCACCTCCTGCAGCCTCACGTTTTAGTGCCAGTGCCTCTTCCCAGCCTCTTTCAGACGGTGCTTTTCTCTTCCACTGCTCCCCTAAAACCTCAGTGTGGCATCTGGGGTCACCGGCAAAACTCAGCATCTCCCAGGTCCCACCTCCTACCCTCTCACCAGTTGCACCCTGGGTGTGCTGGGAGAGCTGCAGAGTACCAAGGGATGCTTGGATTTGAAAAATCCTCTGTTTTTTGCCAAACAGCCCGCCGGAGCATCGGGCACCATCCTGCCATGGTGCAGCGAGGGCAGCCGACACCATCGGCACCCGGCTCGCCCTGGGCCCTGGGGTGAGTCAGTGGCTGAGCATTTTGCAAACGTTTAAGCTAAATGGGAAGCATCTGACGGCCCTGCCGTGGACGTGCTTTGGATTCCAGGGCGATTAGGATGCTGCAGATGCCTGGGCGAGAAGGTGGGCTGGGTGGTGCTTCTGGGAGCCATGGGTCTCGTGTTTCTGCTGGAAAACTCTGCCCCTGCTGTGGCTGAGAGCTGGGGGGGACTTCTCTTGAATGCATCCTCCCTATGGAGACCAAGCAACTGGGGTGTGTCTTGAGGTGGCTCCTTCTGGGGTGGTTCTGAGCAAAGAGCTGAGCAGAAACCCCATGGGCAATGGAGGAGTCAGAGTTTGGGGGAAATCTTTGCAATTTACTTTTTCCTTTCTCAAACAAAGGTCTGGAGAATACGTGCATGAGTCCACACAATATTTTAGTTAAGAAAAAAAATAATCTGACTTTCTATGGAAGACCAGTTTCCGTGGAAAACTTTCAACCAGCCCATGGTGGGGTGTCTGGAGAGGCTCGGGTATCCAGGAGGGGTGACTTCTGCTCTCAGCGCTTGGTCGGGTGATGCTCACAGGAGAGGGGAAGGGTCCTGACTTGCAGAGAAATGGTCCCCCCCAGCCCCCCATCCTCACACCCAGCCCCAGCCCCACGCCAGGATGCTCCAGGGCCGTGGGGCTGGTGAGTGCCAGAAAAGGAATTGTCTGCACCGAGTGCCCCGCAGCTCCTGGGCGATGACAGTTTTAAATGAGTGAGAGGTTGAAAAATAGTGAGTGAGATTTTTTAAAAGGTCACCTTGGCCAAGGAGGCAAAAATTCTTCCTTGCACGAGTGAGATGCTTTAGGAACTGCCTTAAAATTAATCCAAAACATGAGCCCAGCTCCAAATGAGTGGGACTTGGCAAGACGACTGGACACATTATCTTTAAATATAGGCAGGCATCCCGGAGGGTTTCTGGTGGTTTTCCTGGTCACTTCTTATTCCTCCGTCTCCCCCTCCGCTCCCCCCTCCTTGCATAATTCTTTCTATTTTAATGCCTCTTTCCACATTGTGGGCAGTCATTTGTTTATCGGTATGAAGTCTCCCCAAACCAGGCAGGGTTGCAACACTGCGAGAGCTTTTGTGTCAGGACGTGTTGCTTGCAGCGGCGCTTTTCCTGGGGGGGCACATTGCCGGGCATCCAGCAGCCTCTGCCCCGAGGAGCCTGCGCTTCTCCGGGGATGGCAAAGGATTTCCCAAGGTGCAAACGCCTCTGGTTTGTGGGTTGAGGCTCTGATGGACCCAAATCTGTGCAAAATTGGGGTGAGACCTTGTGTGCTTCTGACACTCCATACAGCGACCCAAGCGGGTCCCCAGCAGCTGGTGCACCCCCAAAACTCCTGTGCAGGGGGAGCGTGCCTGGCATGCAGGGATGGGCTCTGTGGTGCTTCCCTGAGTCACTTGGTTCCCTTTATCCTCTTCCCACCTTAAACACAAGGCTGGGGGGCAGCCAGAAAACAAAGGGGGCTTGGTTGAGGCTGGGAAGAAGAAGCAAGCCCCTTCCCACCAAAGCAGGGAGGCTCAGGACCTTCTCAGGGTTTGGAGAAGGTTGTTGGACACATCTGGACATACAAAGACACATCTGGCTGTAATCCTTCCCTCTGGAACAGAGACCAGGTCCAGGCAGAGCCATGGCAAACCCTGGCCGCGTGCTGCAGGTTTGAAGGGCTTTGGCAATGCTGCGGCGCTAGACTGGTTCGAGCCACATGTTCTTGCAAATGCAGCTTCCTATTGACTTGTTAAACATTTGCTATTTATCAGATTTTGCTTTTAAACTGTCTGTAACAGTCTGGGAGAACTTGTGTCAAAATCCCTTCCAGATGTGAAGGTGCTACCCGATACTTTGGTTATAACCTGGACCCTCGCTCCTGCTCCGTTCAGATTAGCTCAACTACTGTGAAAACCAAAATGCAAATAAAGACATAGAAAGAGAGGAGAGGCGCGCGTAAAACTTCCCCCCAATCCTTCCCTTTTACAGGCAAAGCAGATCCTGCCTTTATAAGGAGATTGTGAGTTTTATCACTGAATATTGGCTTTGCTGGAAAGCCACAGGTGAGCAGGGAGAGCAGCCTCCCATCCTTCCCTGTCCCCAGGGGTGGGTTTTTTTTAAAGCATTATTGACTCTTTTCCCCATTGAAATAATGTTTCTTTGGGTCTGGGGCTTCCAGACACATCAGCTCATTTTACGAGCATCAGATGATGTGTGCAGTTGGAAATCCGAGCGGCTCCCTTGCATTTGGAGCACATGGATCAGATAACGCCGGTTCGTTAAACGCTCGTTGAAAGGCTTTTGCAAAGTTGGGAACTTTTCTGCGCAGCACCCGCTCTGCAGACGCGCTGCCCCGTCCGTCTCCAGGAGAAGCTTTGGGCCCACAAGATATTCCCAGATTCAAACAACTCCTCTCGCTCCGTGGTATCTGTCAGATCGTATACGGCCCGAGCCAGCTCCCATCGCAGCGAGGGAGGGTTTTTCCACTGACTTTAAGAGGCGCTGGACCGGGGCCATCCTCTGTGTAATGCGGATCCGGGAGTGTGCGTGATGCACTGCATGATGACAGAATTTCTGGGAGATTGGCCTAAACCAAAAACCTTGGACCGCCGCTCCCTGGGACCGCTCCACCGGAGGAGCGGAGAGGCTGGAGACACCGAACCTGGACCTGGAGAGGGGTTTTGCAGCTGTGAAAGCATCGGCAAGAGCCGAGCGAGCCCGGCTGCTTTGCATCTGCCCTTCTCCAGGTCGGGGACTCAGCGCCGGGGTTTGGTCACTTGGGTCGAGTCCATCATCCGCGTCCGTCTCCGGTGCTGCCGGGGGGGGGGTGGACACCTGTGAGTGTGCGAAGGGCTCCCGACCCTCCCGGGAGCCGAACGGCTCAGCCTGTCTGCATCGCTGCAGCCGAGCTCCTTCATGTCCCGAAAATACCCCGGTGCTGTCGGGATGGGGCTGCCCTGCCTGCGCCGTCTGGGCTGGGAGGTTTGGATGGAAATCTTGCGGAAAGGCTGAGAGGAAGGAGAGAAACCTGCTGGGATGTTGCATGGTGGTGTTTTAAGCAAAACCCTGATGCATCAATATTTTTTTTCTCTGGGTTACGCTGCTTTGCACCCACACACAGGATCAAAGAATCCCAGAATGGTTTGGGTTGGAAAGGACCTTAAAGATTATCTCGTTCCACCCCTCTTGCCGTGGCCAGGGACACCTCCCACTAGCCCAGGTTGCTCACAGCCTGGTGCCACTTTACTGACCCCCGCGCTTGCATCTGCTCTAACTCCATCCCGCGCTGCTGCGGGAAGGTGTTGTTTCTGCAGAGCAGCACCAGCCACAGCAAATCCTATCGTGCCCTTCCCAGGTGCCCCCCAACTCCTCTGAAGTGCAGGAGATCTTCTTCGTGCACCCAAAAGAGATATATATTGGGGCTGGGAGCGCTGGAGGTGCTTCAGTTGCTTCATCTCCCCTTTTTTCCAGGCTGACAGATGGGGCTGGTTTCTCATAGTGCATCTGTACCATGTCCCAGGGCTGTGGGGCCCTGGGTCCGTACAGGATGTTGGTGGTGACCCCCCTTTGCCCCTGCAGACCTGGTGCGTCCCCACGACAGGGCACCAACATCCCCTGCACATCAGAACTGGAGGGTGATGGAGGAGCCCAGGGCAAGACCTCTCCTTGGGGCTCCCCACAGAGCTCCTGCTTCTCCCTGAACAAAAAAAAATCACAATTTTTGAATTTCCAGAGGAACCGGGTTTCTTTGGTCCTCCCTGGGAGGAGGCAGGAGTTCCCTGGAAATCCCAGTGGATGCATCTCCTTGGGTTGTCCATCACCGCTCCTGATGAGCTGCATCCGCTGAAGCATCGCTGTGGCCGAAAGGGCATAAAAACGGTTGGAAGGAAAACCTTGGCCCCATGGTGCATGAGGGAACCTGGCAGGGCTGGCCGGGCAGGCTCACAACGTGAACGTGCACAGAGGAACGGCAGTGAGAGGGTGAGGAGGGAAGAGCAGCGTGTGGAAAAAAACCCAAAGCGGTTTTTCAAAAATCACATGGCGATAAGGCGCTTTCTGGAGTGCCCCATACAGCTGGCAGCAGAAACCAAGCCTTTATGTTTTGCTCTGGCTAGATTTTTGCTTTCTGCAGCCAAAGGGATCTGGATAAAGTTTGCCTGGAAGATTAGCTGGCACCGAGCCCAACTAGACATCTCTGGAAGCCTCCCCTGGAGCAGGAGTGCGTCCTAATTCCCCTCTCGTCCCAGCCCTGCCGTAGACAAGCGTGGAGGAATGTGTGTTTCCTGGAGCGGACGGTTCGACCACGCCGCCCCAAAGCCCCGTCTCTGCCCGCTGGCTCCTGCACCCGCTGCAAGACCCCAGTGGGGCTGCAGTCCCGGGACCAGCCCTCTGCCCCCCTGGCATGTCGGGTTCCTGGTGGGGATGCTGGGGGGGGTGCAGGGGTGAGCGAGGTCCCAGGGGGGTCCCTGCGTGGGGCAGAGGTGATGCTTTGTGATGAGAGGATGAAGCCTTGGCACCAGTGGGGCTTTGCATCAGCCCTCGCCTGGGGACACGTGTCCTTCATGTGGTCTGTCCTGACAGCAGGGAAATGGGGTGCACAGAACCCTCCCAGCAGGGCTGGCCTCTCCCAGTGCCAGCACCGGGTTCAGCACCAGCAGTAGGGTTCAACCACATCTGAGCCGCTGGCTCTGGGGCAGAGCTGGCAGGGGACGGAGGCGGGGGAAGACAGGGTGTAAGATGCTGTCCCTGCAGGGACAGTGAGCACCCCACGCTGCTGCCCAGACACAAAGCAAATGGGATTTCATGCCTGGGGAGGGATTGTGGAGCAGGAGGGTGGCTGGCAGCTCCTGCCCTCCCTTGTTGCTGCTGTGCTGGTAGCAGATGCTGATGCCTCCGGAGCAGAAAGCCTGGTCCTTCTCCTCTCATTCCTTTTTTCCTTTTTTCTTTTTTTTTTTTTTTTTTTTTTCTTCCTCCCTCGGCTGATCTTAAAAAAAAGCCTGGGCGGTTTGGGCTTTGTGAAACCCAAATGCCTTTTGCAGCATCAAGCCCGGATCCCATAAGTAATATCCCAGCGTTCGAGAATAAGACAGTATATGAAGTAGACGGGGAGCTATAAAGACGCTTTAAAAGGGGCAATAAAAGTTTTGGGTTTCATATCATCTTACCAAAGAAGAGAATAACAGAGAAGCAGGAAATTTCAGTAGCAGACATGACAAAGGTCACAGCACTCAGACTGCACCTTAGACGAAAACACCTACTCTTATGAAAACAGCAAGAATTTTTGGCAGGGGCTCAAGAGCTCTTACAGGCAAAGCTCTCGGCAGCACTAAAAGGTTACAAGAGACTGTTTTGTCTACGTTGCTGTAAATGTTTATAATATTTCCTTGCATTTGTATTGCGGGGGATATCCTGCCCTGGGTATAGTGAATTCAGCCCGTGCACCTTCCCCCTGGGTGCCTGGTCCTGCCGCAGCGGGTGCTGCCGCCGGCGCGGGGCTGATGGGGTGGCAGGGACCCGGCTGCATTTCAGCCCTGAGTGTGGGTGCTGGTCCCACACTGGGTGCAAAGGGATGGATGGTTGGCACAGTTGGAGCGGTGCCCTGGGGCATCATCAGGGAGAGGAGAAAAAGGAAACCTTGCCTGGGATTTTATTGCAAGCAATACACTTTTGGGATTTTTTTTTTTTTTTTGGTGTAACACCTGAATACATGGCAGGTGGGAGCAGGAGCTTTCATTTACTCAGCTGGACCTTAGCTAATACGCTCTCCACATTTGCATGGGCTTTGCCAACCTTTTTCCCCTCCCGTGCAGCCACGGTAAGGCATTGCAGCTCCCCAGCACCTCTCCTCCCAGCGCTTCCCCACACAAGGCTTTCCCCATGCCCATCGCTGCGGGGTTATGCATGTCACTGCAGCCCAGGAGGGGACGAACAGTCACAAAATGAGTTGGGGGGGGTGGCAGCCTCTGGTCAGCATCTGCAGCGAGTGACAAAGGGTGTGAGGAGGGATGGAGGTTGCTGGCACTGCTGGTGGGGCTCCTGGGGAGGGTCAGTATTTGCACAGGGGTAATGCACACCCAGAGATGTGCTTGGGGTGGCTCAGCGAGAGCTGGGGTGGCTCTGGCCGTGGGACACCCACGCGGGTGACCCCTCCGGAGGTGGCTGCGCACCCATGGAGCCAGCTCTGCGTACGGTGCCAAGGTGCTTCTTGCTGAACTAGGAGTCGGAGCACTTGGGACTATTTTTGGGGGATGCCCTGAGCAGTCCTTGCACAGCAAAGTACCCCACCATGGGGAAAGTGTTGTGTGTGAACCCTCCCAGCCTCTTGCAAAACATCCTGGGGGCTGGATGCTGGAAGAGCCCCGGTGTGCTGTGTTGGTGCTGGTGAGCCCTTGGAAAACTCTTTGCTCGTGCTGCCTCTGCATGCAGCTGCGTCGGCTGTGCCACCACGTGCCAGTGACTCTTGGATGCTCAGGGGTTCATAATTCATTTCTGTTTTTGTTGGAAGCTGTTTCGGTTTTGGTTGTTGCCCCGTCACAGGAAGTTTTTCTGATGAATGGCCGGGGTGGATTTCTCTTCCAGAGGAACCCAGGCTTAATGTGGGCTTTCTGTGGCCATCCCTGTATATCAATACTGCTCTAATTGCCCATGACATATAGTCTTGGCGTTTTTCCCAGACACTCTAAATCAATCATACACTTCTGCTATAGTAAATAAGTCTGTTAGAGGAGATGTTGGAGGCTTGCAGCCCTCCCCCTCCCTCCCAGAGCTTCTTTCCCTCTAATTTTCCCTGTACTTTCCATACTAACGATGCTCTCCCCAAGCTCACCTGCTGCCCGTGCCGCCTGCCCAGGTCTGCAAGGACGAAGTGCCCAATGTCACAGCTCCCTCCAGGCTGGGGGGGGGGCTTTGGGCAGGGGAGGGGGTGGCTGTGCCTGGAGCTGCACTTTGGAGCTGGCATCTGCCCTCGACTGAGCAGAGCTGAGCTGGAAATTTTCTTGCACGGCGTAAGAATTGCTGGCACCGCACACTTGCAAAATCTTTGTTAGTATATATTATTTACATCGAGAGAATGCATAAATAAAATAGTATCTCACAAAAATACAGGTTCTGTTAACTGGGCGTTGCAAATGAAGCCCTGTGTGCTCAGGATGGGCAGACCTGCATGGAGGGGACACCTTGGGTCCCCCAGGGCCAGTGCAGGGGACAGATGAGGTGGTGACATGGCCTGAGAGTGCAAGACTCTCCCAGGACAGGGTCACAGCCCAGACAGGTGCTTCTCCAGGGAGAAGTACAGCTACACAGCAAGCACAACCTCTGCTAGGGCTGGTGCTGGAAAGGTGAATTCTTTCCAGGGAAGAAAAGCCCAAGGTGTGCACAGAGCTGACGGGAAAAGATGCTGCTGTCCCAGAGGAAAATGCATCTGGCAGGCATTTTGCTTTTGGTTGCACCTCTCCATCACCCCAGGAGCAGAAAAGCCAGTGCCCCGCTTGCCTGGGAGGCTCAGACGCAGCAGCAGAGCGTGGAGCAGTCCAGCTTGGCGGGGGTCCCGCTGCCCCCAGCTTTCTTGTTCTCCTTGGGCAGCAGCAGCACGAAGGCCATGGCCAGGGCGCAGTGGTAGAAGCTGTGCACGTAGGTGTAATCCCACTCCTGCAAGCAGGGAGAGCGTTAGCAAGACCTGCCGGGGCTGCAGGACCGGGGGGCTCTGCGTTAGGTGTAAAACATTAGGATTCTGCAAGTAGCCAAAAGGAAAGGGATAAAAAAAAAAAAAAAATCCTGAGCCTTCTGCCTCTTTTTGCTGTCAAAGAAGAAAGGATTTCCAGCCTTAAAAAAAAAAAAAAAAAAAAAAAAAAAAAAGCAAAGTGGATTTAACACATTCCAATTTGCACATTTCCCAATTCTTGAATGAAGTGTTTCATTACCCCGCAAAGGACGCGGCGGCGAGGCTGGGGCGCGGGGGGAGGCGGTTTCTGCTAAGTGACATTTTTATGTTCTGCTAGAATTTGCAATTACTAAATGCTTTGAAAAATAATCCTTGGGGATGACTGTGAGGTTGTATCTAGCAGCTCCCAAAGCACAGAGCAGCCGTAACGGCGGGGCTGAGCGCTGGCGTGACCGGCAGCTGTGTCGGGGGGTTATCGCCTTCCCCGTGCGGGACAAACGGACTCTTTTGCACAGGACGGGTGGACTGGCCGACAGCGAGAGCAAAACATTATAAACATGGGATTGAGTGCCCCTGGGAGTCAACTGAGAGTCTTTTCTTTGGCGTGAGCCTGCTTTGGATCCAGCCGTGCCTGGGTCGTATCCAGTCCCTGCCGTGGCTCCGCGAGGTGTCCTTAAGTCACCCGTGCCCGGTTTCCAAAAAACCCCGCTCGCGTCAACAAAGCCGTTTTGAGGACCACGTGTGGCTGGAGAAAGCGTGGTCCGTGTCCCTGCAACTCACTTAATGGGGGGAAAAGAGGGCAAGCATCACCCTGCGTGTCACCTGTGTCCCTGTCCACACCGCAGTTAACGGGCCAGGCGCTGGGATGGGGACAAGCTGGGGGGGACCCTCATCCCTGCCGCCAGACCCCGGCACACCAACCTTGAGACCTGCACCTGAGCTGGATTCTGTCCAAGGCTGGATGCAGCCCAGCGGTGCAAAGCAGGAGGTCTCCCATCCCGGTAACGTCCTTTACACCTTGTAAAGTCAGGGTGATGGGGTGTGTAAACAGGTACCTCAAAGAAGAACCTCAGCATCAGTGCTAAGGCCCCGAAACAGAAGCCAGGACCGATCTGTTGGGTGTAGACACTCTTGTCTGGATAGAGCCCTTTCTTCTCTTTCATCTTTTGTAGCTGTAAGGAAAGAGAGAGCATACCGAGTGTATTCACCCCCATTTATCAGGCTGCTCTGCATCCAAAAGATCCCATTCACTCTGAAATAAAACCACTCAAAGCCCACTGAGGCTCCCCAGGCTGCGGGGTCTGCTTACACGAGGGAAACATCTCTGCTGTGTGCTGCAATGGGTCCTCCTGCTGCATTCCTGATCATAAAGCTCTTTTCTTGATATTCAGCCCAAAATCCAGCCCAGGGAGTCTCTGCCCTCCCCAACCCAGTCTCTGGGGGAGCGGATCCCAGCACAGCACTGGTGGGCTGGGGGATTCGGGGTGGTCCTGTGCCCCAGTCCCCTCTTTGCCCATCCCCTCCCCATTGTGGCCACTTGCTTTTAGCCACTGGCCAGGCGATAGACGGGGCTCAGTGACAGCCTGGAGCTGGGACTAGCATCACTCTATTTCCATGACACTCAGCAGCATCTTCCTGCAATCTTTACCCCAGCATGGAATCCTTCTCCTTTCCCTGTCAGGACCATGCCCACCCCTACCGATGGCTCTGCCACCCGTGTCCCCTCCCAGCCCCGCAGCAGCACAGTGCCCGGCTGTCCCACAAGCTGCTGGCTATGTTCCAGCAGACTCCAGGCAGCTTCTTTCCCCCTCCATCACGGCACATCTTCCACTGCTCCGGGGCAGTTCACCGGACCCCTCTGCCTCTGTAGCTGTAACAACTCCATAAATACGCTCCTCCTGATCAGAAATGTAGTAGACGGCTCAGCCCGATCCAATCTGGCATTTATCACAGAGGCTGCTTGCTGCCGGCCTGCTTTCTGCCTGGGTCGAAGGGGAAATGCTCTTTAATCACCATGGTGGCCGGTGCTGCCAGAGCTGGACCTCGAGGAGGAAACCACTGACCCCACCGACCCCTCAGCCCCTGCCCCGAGCATCCCGCAGAGCCCCAGCGCGGTGCCCTCCCGTCCGTACCCATTTCACGGTGATGGCCAGGACGGCCGTCCCGATGGGTCCTGAGTAGACGCCGTAGCCCCAGCGGTCGTGGTAGATCCTCACAGCGATGGTGAGGACGCCGAACATGACGAAGGTCGATCTCTGCGGCTCGTCGAACTCTGCCAGGGCTGTGCGGTACCGAGCACAGGGAGCATCAGCTCACCCACCCCCTCCTCAGTGCTCCCCAAAAGCCTTACTGGGGTCTGTCCCGCCTGCCCTGGGCACCCTCATCTTTCCATCCCAGTCTGGTTTGGGTCTCATGCCTCCCAGCTGGGGAAACTGAGGCACACAGGGACAAAGTAAACCATCTGAAGGCATCTGAGTGGTAGGTGAAGGAGCTGATTTTAGAGGTCTTATGCTCAGTGTTGCGTGTGGAAGCTAAAGGACATTTCCCACCCGTAATTCTCATTCCTGCCTCGCGATTTCCCTCTTTGCCTCGACCCAGAAACCAGAGGCAATGGCAAAGATGCTTTCACCCAGTGAGCCTGCAATCAGCTCTTGGGTTCATCCTGCCTCTCCCACCCTCCCAAACTTGCCGGATCACCCTGATGCAGCCTCCATCCCCCTGCTCCAGTAGGACCAGTCTCCCCAGTGCAATGGGGACTGGGCTGCCTGGCCGCGCCGGCACCTGCCTGAGGTTTGGAAGCTGGAAGTCACCAGTGCGAGTAAATTATTAGAGGCTTTTGTTTAGCACAGAATGGGGTAATAACTGATAAAAGTTATGGATCCCAGGGGGCTCCATGCTTTTCCAGCTCGCACAGCTGTGTTATGGCTGTCCTGGATTTGCATTCCGGGAAGCGTGCCCGAGGGTCTGTGTCCGCACATGTGCACTCGGGCTTTACAAGCCACAGCAAGAGGCTTCCCTGGGCTTCAGTCACCACACCTTCCATGTCCTTGGATCGTGGTTTTATAGGGAGTTTGGCTAAGGGATAATGTCCGCATTTTAATCTCTGTTGGTTCCCTGCGGGTCAATATTTTAAACGTCGTAGTCCGGGATTTGTATTTTTTTGCAAGGGTTTTGAATGCAGTAATGAAGCAATCCACTTGAATTCTGCTGCAAGGAGCCAAAGTGTCTGGATTGGCTCTGACCTACCCTGACACTGCTGTTATCTACTGAAAATGCCCTTTGGAGATGATTTGCCTCGTAGCCTTTGCTAGCCGAGCAGAGAGAGCACTGAAGTGACGTGGACAACATAGGAGCGTGCCTTGGGGGGACAGAGCTGTTTCTAAGGTTAATATTTCCCCCACTCTTTCTTTCCCTGGATGGAAGATTTGTCCCATGACATGCCCAGGAAGGAGGATGCTGCTGTCTGCGCTGCTCTGCGGTGCAGGGAGGAGGGATGGACTGGTGAAAGGAGGATGGATGGACCGCTGAAGGGAGGATGGAGGGACCAGTGCTCAGCAGAGGGGAGCTGCCCCACAGCTCCTGCTGGTCCCCCCCATCCCAGCCAGAGGTCCTGCCCCATCCCTGGAGCCTCAAGAGGCAGAGGGAGAAGTCCTGTGAGGGTTTTGGGGCTGTGCATGAGCTCTGCAAGCCCAGCTCAGCTCCAGGAGGGCTGGGAACCTGTCTGGCTAGAGTGGGGACAGGCTGTGTGGCTGCTCGAGATGGTCCGAATCTGTCGAGCAAAGTCCTTGCTGTTGGAAAGTGACTGTCCCCTCATCTCCCTCCCTTTACCCTGCTCTCTTCTCCTGTCAGTAATACTCACGTCCTTCCAAAAAACATGATGACAAAATGGGAAAATAACAGGTTTTAAGTTTTTGTTCTTCTTTAGTTCTGTCTTTTTTTAAAATTATTTTTATGATACCCTGCTTCAGTGGCAAATGAGGAACAAAATGAGAAAAAAAGAAAGTGAAGGGAATGTAGGGAAAGGAAAACTGAGTAATAGGGCAAGGGCCAGGATTTTAATAAAAAGGAAGTGAAATATATTTCTGCTTTTACTAAGCAGATCTAGCATTTCCCGCCAGCCCAGACTAGGCTTGTGATAAACCAGGAAGATATATTTGTTTTGACTAACGATCAATGGACTAATGACTTTGGTTTTCCTGCTGCCAAGGGAAGTGGCAGATTGTGCATTTCTGAATGTCCCCAGTCAGGACAGGACAAGGTGACGGGCTGGGTATGGGGAAAACGAGGAGCACTGGAGATGCCCTGCTAGGTGAGGTTCCAAACTAAGTCACCTCATAGCACTGTCCTGCCTTGAACTAGAGCACGATTACGTGCCAAACTGAAATAAAGAATTCTGCTGTTTTAAGGACATGTATAAGAGCTGGTGAAGGCAGAGGAACACCCGACTAACACAAACACCAGGCACCAGAGCTCTGTTTATCTCCAAGAGCAAAACTTCCCCAGCCACCACTCAGGACAGCTCTCATGTGTCCGGACCCCACCAAGTGCAATGGCTTTCCAAGGCGTGAAGGATATAAAATGGGATTAAACCATAGCATAGGCTGATGGCCATAAAAGACAGCCTCGGAGCTAGGTCTTGCAGATGGGAGCTCAAAGGCAACTACTTTTCTGGGGGCTGCACCCACCAATGGTCCCACCAGTGATGTTGACAAATCCTGCCCGATGTGAAAACGCTGGTGCCCTGTGGGAGCCACGAGAGACCGGTGCTTACCCATCAGGGACACCCAGATGGACAGAGCTGTTCCGTAGATGCTGAAGTACTCCAGGATATCGTAGCGCATGAAGCACAGCACTGATAAGCCGGGGCCATCACATGCATGGTAAATCTATTAAAAAAAAATAAATTAAGAAAGTTAGTTCTCTACCCACAGATGGCTAAAGTAAAATAAAATACTTTTGTTTGTATCAGTTGGTTTGAAAAAGCTTTTTCCTGGCTGTGGAGAGGATGGCCAGCCAGGAACAGGACAGTCTCATACACACCAGGGTCACCGATATGTAGTAATTAATATATTTGAGAAATAATGTCACTGTTGCTAATTGCAAATTGCCTGGGAACCAGCATTCTTCTCTCTCAGTACAAATTATTCGCGGACAGGCTTTGGTTTGCCTCTTGGTCTGCGCCAGAATTTGCAATCCGATGACCATGCTGCTTCGAGCCGAGCCCCGGGCGGTGGGGCGACGTCCTCTCCAGCAGAAGAAGGACTCTGAGGTTATGCTTCTGATTGCGAAAGATTCTTGTAAAAGAATTCAAAATGAGCGTCCTGATGAAATGTGTTCAGATGCCAGGTCACTGTCCAGGCTCACTGGAGTTTACACGGCCAGAGTCTGAATAGCGGGGAATTCACTCATTAGTACATTCCCTTAAAAGCTGCTGGTTCCTGCCCATTAGCTTATTGATTAGCTTATTTGCAAAAAAAAAACCCCATTGTCATGCAACACAAATGCAAACCGAGCCAAGAGGAATTTTCCAGTGCAATCAGAGCAATGCTCCCAGTGTTTGCCTGCTGCTCGCCTTTTCCTCCCAGCGCTCAGCCCTGCGAGTTTTCTAGTGGTAGCACCAGCGTGCTTTGCTGTTTCTGAAGAAGTCCCTCCACCGCTTGGCAGGACGCCCTTGGAACAATCCCGGCTGTCATGGCCCAGCGGGGATGCTGATATTATTTATAATGGGAATTGCTGCAAGTCCTTTGGCTCGCTGCGGCTCCTCGAAAAGATTGCACCACGGCCGTAATTCTTCTCTCTGCTTGAGATTGGGTTTGGGGAGTCTGGAGACGGGGGGGGGAAGAAAGGGTGGAAGATAAAGAGCGTGTTTCTGGCTGGCGTCGCAGCACTTGTCTGCGCTGGACGTATGCTTTCGCTGCTCTGATGAGGTCTCCTGGGGGAGGAGGAGTGGGATGCTGCAAGAACGGCAACAGCAGCAGCTGCTGCCCTTCCTACCCCCCTGACCATGCTGGCAGCTGCTTCCCCTTCCCTTCTCCACACGCAGATATTTTGCCTCTTCAATCTCTTCAGCGAGGACCTGTTCCCCCTCCCCTCGAAACACGTGCCAATTTTCCTATGGACTCCTCGGGGAGGTGGAGCAGACACAAAACCCGTGCAAAATGAAATCGTAGATGTCTGGCTTCCCTGGGGAGCTCGGGGAGTTCAGCTGGGACATTTTTATTAACTAGTTTTATGAAACTGGCAGAATTTCCCCCCTGCATTGCACTTTAATCGGAGGCTTAAATGGTGGATCCTTAGGAATAAGAGCCTGGCTTGGGTCCGAGCCCAGCTTCACCCTCGGTGATGCTGTGTGAGACCTTGTCACGCTGTCCTGCCTCAGTTTCTCTGTCTCCATACAAGGGATGTGACAATAATCTTCATGAGGTGACTTGAGATGGGTGGGGAGAAGAGGAAATGCAACAGCAGTTGGGTGGCTGGGCTGTTTCCTTCATATTATTTATCGGAGCATTGCTGTGGGGTTAAACAGGAGACTTTTTCCAGTGGAAATGCTGCTTTAGGTGCTCAGCCTGTGTGTGTACAGAGGCACTTTACAGCGGCACGAAGCCCAGGGCAGCTTACTGCCAGGAGCAGGAATATGAATTATTTTGTGGATGTACAGACAACTGGCTTTCTCCACTCGTTATTCCCACGCGAGGGAAGGCACTGTGATTCTGAGCCTGGTGAAACCCACATTTTCAAACCGCTCTGCCAGGGTGGAGGGTTAATCGTTATTTCTCCTGATAACTCTGCAGAATTTTTAATCTTTCCTTTCCCAGTGCAGAAACTCCCCTGACTCCAGCATTGCTCCCATTCCCCACTTAGCAATTGCAAAATCAATAATTCGACTGTGCTTTTGGCTAAAACAACCCAAGCATAGCAAGAAACTCTGAATACAATTTCAACCCCAAATTCAGCATGGCCACTTACCAGCTGTGAAACAAAGAGAAAAACCAGCTCCAAAACATCGCGAATCAATCACGTCGCTTTGCACCCAGACCCTCTCCCTAACCTCACAACTGTAAAACACCGTTAAATCTATGTAAGGCCACCCCTTAGGACATCCCAAACTGAAAAAACCAGCTACTCAGCACCACATACAATGAGAAATAACTGAAAATGGACATTCTGGGGTCAGGCTTGCTGCTGTTGGGTGAGATCCAGCCACCCTTCCCCATGGAGACCTGATTCAGGGGGCATCGGGGGGGATGAAACATGCAGAGGAGGGTACGGGGACATCTTACCGCCACGAAGAACATGGTGAAGAAGTAGACCATGGCTTCCATGTGAAAGCGTCGCTTGGCTGCGATGCTGATGGTGGGGAGGAAGACCAAGCTGCTGACGGTGGGCAGAAGGAGCTTGGCCAGCAGCGAGCCCATGGCCGGTGGCTCCTGGGGATGGGGTCTCTGTGAGCTGGATGGGGATGGTGGAGAAAACAGCCGTGGTGCCTGTACTTTAAAATTTAAATGCCCTGCGTGGCTGGGAGGGCTGTGGGCAGGGAACAGCTGCCACCACCGCAGCTGCCCCCTTCGCTCCTGTCTCTCCCAGCACAGAAATTCCTGCCGCAGCCGGTGGCTCCTGGCAGCAGATGCTCTGTGTCCCCAAAACTGCCCTGAGTGTTTCTCCAGGAGCAAAGGGGAACGTTGTCCTTGCACGCCTTGTGCTGGGTGTCGGAGCTGGACATGCAGAGGGTGAGGACTGTGGGTTTGCTGGCTCCCCATGAGGACACAGCGTCCCTGCATCTCTCTGCATCCCGTACCGAGCCAGGGTCAGCGCTGCTGGAAAAGCCCAGCGGTGAAACACCATCCACTGCTCTGTGCTGGCACAAAGTAGGGAAGAATCCGTAGAACCATGGAATGGTTTGGGTTGGAAATGACCTTAAAGATCATTGAGTTCCACCCCCTGCCATGGGCAGGGACACCTCCCATCAGCGCAGGTTGCCCAAAGCCTCATCCAGCCTGGCCTTGGACCCCTCCAGGGATGGGGCATCCACAGCTTCTCTGGGCAAATTGGTACATGACAGGTTCCAGGGGGGTTTAAACAGCGGGATGTATCCTGCTACCTTTGCTGTACCTGAGAAATATACACCAAGCTCCAAATCTGACTTTTTTTCCCCAGTGAAGCAGACCTGGAGCTGGTGGCCCTGGTCTAGCGGAGCACAGGCATTGGGGAGCTGGTGTGATGCAGCATCCAACGCCGGCCACGCATGCCTTTATGTTTGGATGGAGTTAAGTGCAAAGTTCCTCAGCCATGCTCCCAGGCTTTGCAGCATGGACACCTCCAGATCTGTCTGAAATTCAGGAGCTGGGTGTCTCTGAGGTGAAGGAATTTGAGCAGATCACGGTGCAGAGGCGCAGAAGAGCTGGAGGAAAAGAGACCGAAAGCCAAGCAGTGTTTGGGCTGCTAATCCACTCAGTGGCTCCTTTCTTTTATTATGACTTTTTATTAGATCACCGCTGCTCCCCTCCTGGGTTAATATCTTTTCCTTGGAGCCTCGCAGGGATTCTCGGCATCTTTTCGGTACAGCTGTTCCCGGGACGCAGGGAACAGGAATGCTTCTGCTTAAGCAACAGCCTTTGTGGTTGTGGGTTTGGGGAGGAGGCTGCGAGCTGTGATATGAGCCACATATATTTCTGAGCCCCATCAGACGGGCTCGCCTGTGCCTCGGGAGGGGGTCCGGTGGCAAGGCAGGCATGCACGGAGGAAAAATGCTCTTTAAGCCACTCCGGCTAAGCTGGAAAGGGCTCCAGGAGGGGGAGTACGGGGGTGTTGTGTCTGCAGTGAGAATGGCACGAAGGCAATGAAACACCGACCCCAGGGCTGTGCTGAGAACCCTCCTCGGGCACGGCTGAGATGAGCTGGGGGGCTCCTGGTTTTAGCTGATGTTGCAGGAACCATCCCCGTTCCCTGTCTGGCTGCAGGCAGCATCCCTCCGCTGAGCGTGGGGGCTCTGAGCTGCCCACCCCACGCCTCCAGCCACCCTCCTGCCTGGACAAGCCGTAAACTTACCACAAATCCCCACCAAATGGAATCTCTACCAATAAATAGTGAAAAACTCTGGTGTCCCTTTTAACCATGGAAATGAATCCCTCCAAGCCAGCACAGAAATACCCTGCCCCTCCCCAGGTGTCCAGCCCCGGGCAGGAAGCAGAGCCGAGTGCCAGCTCGCCCCAAAGTGCCCTTTTCCTTGTCTGTGCCATATCCCCAGACGTACCCATTGTTCCCTGTTATTTTTGCATGAGCTGCTTGGCCCGAGGAAAGTGCCCAGGGCGCCTGTTTGCTGCGTGACGGGGCTTGTCTCCTGGAGGGTTTCGAGTGGGGTTGGGGTGAGCTGGTTGCACAAACTGCTCTGGATTCCTGGCTAAGCAAACCGTGTCTGTCCTGCTTCTGTGGCCGCGAGGCTGGTGTCAGAGAGGTGAAAACACAGCTCCAAATTTCTTGGTGAGGATGAACTTCCATGTCTGAGTGCAAAGCAGCCCCCTCGCCCTCATGGGACCATTTGCAGGGACATGTAGGGGTGGTGGCTGTGCAAGAAGCCAAATGGCATCAGTTTCAAAGTATGATCAAGCAGTTGTTAAATGCATCCCCCTTACCCCCACCCTTTGCCCAAAATCTCGCCGGAGCCCACTGGAATGGAAATCCCTTTGGCTGCTGGATGCAGCAAGTGCCAGCCACGGCAAGCACTCCCCCGGGCAGGGAAGTGTTGGAGCTTTCAGGAGCAAGAAAACATTCCCCAGGTTGTTGTTTTGTTGGGTTTTTTTCTTTTTTTTCTCTCCCAGCTGCACACCCCGGGCTGGCGTTTGGTTTGCAGCCAACGCTGTAGGCATAGAGGAAGAAAACCACACCGGTTCGCACATGTGTTCCAGCGATTAGTGAGAAAGAGACCCCGAAGTAAGCTGCCAGGCAAGGGGCAGGCAGGTGGTGAGCTCCTGGCGGGAGCTGCTGCTTAAAAGGTCTTTGTTCAGGCTGCAAACAAACCGCCGCGCTAGACAGGGGCTTTGCAAACCTTCCCGGGAAGGAACCCAAGGAACAAAGGGCCAGGACTTTGTTCCTTCTCTCCTAAACAGGTAGGAAATGTAGAATAGAGCAAATTTTAGCTCCTGCATTTAAGTACTTCTGGAAAGAGAATTTGCAATCTACATTCCACAGGGCTAATTTTGTGTGGACCAGAGTGCACGCAGGAACGGTGATATATATGGCTGAAAAGTGGTTCCCAGGTGCCAAAACCAGGTTCTGGTATGCTGTCCTGGATCCTTCCAGGGTAACATTAACCTTGACTTTCTATAAGCGCTTATACCCTTTCAGCTCAGACATTGCAGCGAAGGAGAAAGACAGGGATAGTTTTGTTTTATTTTTAATATGAGGATGATAGTTTGAAAATAGTAAATATTGGAGCAGAGGATGAGGGATCTGTGCCAGCTGAGAGCACTGGGAGTATGTTCTCCTTGGGATAAGCATAGGATGATCTTCCATCTGTGTGTGGTGCAGACTGTACCGGAATGGAAACCTGCTCCCTCGCGTGTCCCCTGTTACTGCCTGGTTTGAAGTAATGGTGACAATGACACTAAAATGGAGAGTCAAGGGTGCATCTTCTACCTGTGCTGGCACTTCGCCATGCTGCAACACGAACATTGACGTGCGCAGGCATGCATGGACTTACTGCAAAGGGTTATTTCCCACTTCCATCACTTCAGGGTCTAATTTTTCATCTCCATCCCCCTCGTGCACTCTGGATTTAGGGATAATGGTGGAAAGCTGGACGAGGTCCTGGTTTGAGCAGGATGATGTGCAAGAGACGCGGCTCTGAAGCATCACGGCCAGCCCCAAGGAGCCCTGAGCAATGTGACGAGCACGGCACCATCCAGCTTGGAAAGATTTCTTGTCTTCTTTCTGTCCTGCCCGGGGAAGTTGCTAAAGAAACCTCCTGGTGTGAAAGGGGCTGGTGCAAACACGGAGCTGCCCATGGGCACAGGCTGCCCGGCTGGGGAAGGGACAGCTGGATAAAATCTGGATAAAATACCTCTCATCACCTCCCACAGCCTGCACTCAGAGATGTTGCATGTGACACCGGTGTGACGGTGCTGGATAGCTGAAACCCACCCACGGGCCCTGGCACGAGGGAACAGGAGCCCCATAAACGCGGAGCCACCAGCTGTGTGGAGCCCCCCGCACGGCCGGTGCCGCAGACCCGTCTCTGATGGACCGCAGCTCGCCCGCTCCCGGCCACAGCCCTGCCAGAGCACCTGCAGCCTTCTGGTTTTATTAGCGGAATAAATTGCCACTTAAAATATCCATCCTCTGTAAGGCCTGGCCCCCCTTTAGGCAGCTTTAGCTGAATATTTGCCCTTAAAAAATTCCCCTAAATAAACGTATTCTGTGTCTTCCTCATGGGTATCCTCAATTCTTTCTCCCTTGGGTTTTTCACTCTTCCCTTCTCCTCTACCCCGTTGTAGCCCATAATAAGCATGTCACCGTTAGTGGTGAGGACATCTCTTTTTTTGTCACTAGCTTTCCATCACTCGTACCCTTTGGGGTGTCCCAGGGCAGCCATCCTGCTGCCCAGTTTGGGGTGTGTGTGTGCAAGGGTTTATTGTTTGTTCCGTGGGGTTTAATGGGGTTTTTTTACAGTCACAACTCCTGGAGCCCAGCAACGATGTGAGGGTCTCAGCTCTCATGCCGTTGGTCAAAAATGACATTTTTTTTTGAAGATAAAAGCTCGAAGTTGTGATGCTTCAAGGCTCAAAATCCAGAAGGGAATGAAAGCAGTCTTAGGGTTTGGGGGAGTCTGACTCATGAGTTCTGAATGCCTGTGGTTGGCAATGCTGCATAGCTGGTGTCCCTCAGCACAATACTGCACAACCTCCATGCGAGAGCCATTCCCTTAAAAGAAAAGGCTTTGCACTTTTTTTTTTTTAATCTTTGCATAGCTAAAATTTTGAACCAAGCGTCTGGAAGTTCCAGGAATGTGTACTCCTTGGGGACAGGTAAAATTAAAATGAAAGAAATCTGCAGAGAAAAAAAGAGGCTTTTAAAGGCATCGAAACTCTATGGCCATGACCATACCTGGGGCCACTGCTGTCACTTGTGGCTTTCAAATTGCCCAGAGAAATATTTTTTTAATAGGAATCTGATGGTGAGAGCAGCTTGGTGGCTTTGGCTTGTTCAGTTGGATGCAACATTTTGCAAATCTCCACGGATGGAACCCTCACACTAACATGATATAAATCACAGCTAACCCCGTTGCGTGGAGGCACGCAGGGGTGAAGCTCCTTGCCCAACACTGCGCCGTAGGTCACTCTGCAAGGGACTGGGACTGTCTCTAAAGGACACTTTTTTTGGTCTCCTCTTGCTTGTTTTAGTTACCCAGTGGTAGGTCATACCCACAACTCTTGAGAAGAAGGTAGGGCTGGCTGCCAGGGCCTTTTGGGGGGGCTTTGCCACATTTTTGTCCCCCTGGCAATGTCCTGGCCATGCAGGGACCTCACCCACTCTGTGGCTGGCTCAAACCTGCCCACGCCGCACTGGGCTGGGCTGGAAATGATGCATGCAGATGTGCAGAAGTGTTGAACAAACTGGTCACTTCTGTCTTAAAAAAAAAAATAAATTGGTTAGTCATCTCGCCACTGAGCACGAGGGGGGTCCTGGGCCAACAGACTCTAGACCACCCTCCTGCTCCCCCTCCAGCCTGGCTCTCCTGGACCTCAGAAGACATTAGATGGAGCTGGCTCTGGCAGAGCCATCCCGTCTGCCGTGCTGGCACGAGGGCTGAGCCCGCAAAGGGCTGATTGTGCTGGGAAAGCCGTGGCTCTGGTTCACTGAGAGCAGGTCTGGTGGCATGTCATTCACCCTCTCTAGGGACGTGCTTGGGGCTCAGAGGTGCTGGGCAGCAGCTCCAGTGAGTCCGAGGGCTGGCGCTTGGGTCAGGATGGGAAGGTGTCCCGCGATGGGGACACAGTGAGGTGGTTGATGTTGCGTGCCTGGATCGGAGCTTGCCATCGCTTTCTGCTCCAGGTGGAGGATGGAGGAGGTCCCTCTGCCCCAGCAAAGGGATCCCCCCACCCTTCCCTTGGTGAGAAAGGGCCCGATCCTGCAAAACGCAGAGAGCCTTGGCTCAGCTGAGCAGCCCTGGCTCCTGCGGAGCAGCAAGAGTGCCCAGCCCAGCGCTTTGTTGAGCTCATTTCAGCGAAGGAAACTCCTTTCCTCTGCAGGCACTTCTCCGGCCAAACCAGCAGCCAGTCGCCGGCGACTCTCCCCCGGCTGGAGGAGGTTATTTTGGAGTGTCTGTCGCTCCTTTTCTTTGCACTCTGAATTATGCACAGCACCGGTTTGGGATGGAAAGCCTGGCAGCTGCCTGCCGGATGGCTGCTGTGTGTCCCTCGGGGAGGCTGTCGGGGTAAGAGCCCACCCGCCTCACACCGTGGCATCGTGCCGGTGGCTCTGAGCATCCCTGTGCGGTGCCGGGAGGTGAATGTGCAGTGCCAGGACTACCAGCCTGCTGTGCCAAAGTGCAGGATACAGGGAGCAGGGCTGGCTCAGGGACCCTCACCTGAATCCTAAATTTCCCTGGGAAAGTCCGATCCGAGCTCTCTGCGACCATCCCTGGGTGGGAAAGCCTCTCGCTGTCCATGCAGGTGCATCTTGTCTCAATTTACTCCGAGCCCAAACGCAGTAAATAACATCTGCAAATCATTTCTAACGCTTATGCCAAAAACCGAGAGATAAAAACCGCTGTCGTCTGAGCCCAGCTGTCGGTGATTAATGCCGTACCTGCCGGCAGCCCCGGCAGCAGCACCCACAGCCCCGGGGTTTTGGGGGCAGCGCTGGCCCCGGGGATTTTGGGGTGGCCGGTCCAGCCGTGTGTTGGAGCCATGGGGTTTGGCTGATGGGAAGCTGGATGGAGGCTCATGTTTTGGATCTGCTCTCCGGTGTGTTTTGTTTTCGGGGCTGTTTTTGCTCCCACCGAGGCGATGGCATCGCTCCTGCTGATTTCACGAGGACGGGCCGGGGCTGCGTAAGCTGCGCTGCTGCGGCCAGGGATAACACGGCGTGATTTATGGGAGCAATCAGTTGCCACTAGGAGCTGGTTAGGAATTTTCCGATGAAACGGGGATTGCGTCAGAAACCGCTGAGTCATCTCAACTGTTTAATAAAAAAAAAAAAAGGAGAAAAAAAATCCTTTGGCTTTGATGAACTTTTGGTGAAGCAGAGACCTAATGTGTCTCGCCTGCTGCCGGCTCCCCCAGCGCTTGTTTCGGGGACAGCCTTCCCCCACCCTCCTGCTTTCCTCCCCCGGGTGCTCCCCAGCCCTGGGGCATCCCTGCAGCAGGATGGGGTGCGGGGTCACCCAGGGATGGGATCTCCTGGGGTGCAACCTCCTGCCAAACCCCAGGGCTGGCGGGAGTGCTGGGGGGATGCTGGAGCTCACACAGACCCAGGCTGCTCTGGGATTTTTAATGTGAAATATTTTGATGCTTTTCAGACCTCTCATGTTCAGACTTTTCCCTCTTGGTTGTTCCGAAACGGAAAGGGTTTTCTCCTGCATGTCTCGGGCTGGGATATTTTGAAATACAGAAGTTGGGTGAACTCAAGTGCTAAATTTTCCCAGTGTCCTGGTCACAGCCAACCGATGGAAAATTGAAAGTTGCAAATCAACCTAGCTGGGTAAATTAAAACAGGCTGGCAGACATTTAGCCAAACAGAAAAGGAGACTTCATTTCCCATGTAAATTTTTTGGGACAGATTCTCTGCTCAGCTTCACACAGCCATCCCTGGGAGGACTGGGTCCAAACGAACACCACCATGGACCCACAGCAATTCCCGCAGGGTGCTGGGAGCTGTGCAGGGATCTGCGAGCTCCCGGCCCGTGGCAAATGGTGACGGGGCTGAGTGTTGCCACCAAGGGCCAGGAGCAGCCGGTGGTGATAGCCAGCAGAGCCAGTGCTGGGGTGCGGTGCCAGCTGGGAGCACTGGTTTTGCTCTGTGTGAGGCAGGTCTAGAGGGGAAGGAGGAAAGGCTGGAGCTGAATAACTGCTGGTGGGATGAAGGAAATCACTCAGGTGGGCTGCTCAAAGCTGCTGGGTTGTCACCGTGGTGTGCAAGGGGACATGCTAAGTGTCACCGTGTAGATGAGTTGTCTCATCAGCCACATTTTACACATAAAGACGACAGAGAACAGAGCATATGTATCACATAGGGGTCGCATACCCTGCGTAAGCGTGTCCTTCTTTACACCATAGGCTTTTCTCTCTGGCACACACACCCCCACAGATCAGATATGTGCATGGCTGTCACTGAGCCGGGGGGACTGTTTTTACCCAAAATGGCTCTTCACATGCCCCAAGACCATCTTCTGACGACCACCATCCTCCTGCATGGCATAAAACCATCTGAAGCAGCATGACCGAGGCCGATCCTTACCAAATGACACCAAAAGCACAGGATCAGGGGGATTTGCAGGTTTTTGCAGCAGAAAGTGCAACTGAAAACCCGGTTGCCCCTATCCAGCCAGCCTCCCCCCCGCACATCCAGAGGCAGGATGCGGCCGCACGGTCCCTGGGGAGGTACCAGCAGCATTTTGCCGTGTGCTGGCGATACTGGGGGGTGGCGGGGCTGGGGGCAGCAGGTACCGTTTCCCCGTCCGTGGGGGGAGCGCAGCATCTCCCCGCCCGACTCCCCGGGGGAAGCAGCCGGGGGTGCCGGGGGGGTCTGGGGATGCCGGGAGGGACCCGGGGGTGCCGGGGGGACCCTGCGCTGACCGTGTCGGGCGGACGGGCAGCAGGGACGCATGCGTACGGGCTCCCCCCCGCCTGTCCCCCCCCGGCCTCGCCGCAGGAAACCGGCTGGCGGCTTCGGACCGGCGCCGGGGGAGGCGAGGGGTTAACCGGGGTGGGGGCATCCCGGGCCGAGAGGTGTGAATTCCGCCCGTTCTCCCCCCCCCCCATCCCCGCCGCTATAAGAGCGGCCGGCGCGGGCTGGGGGGAGCCACTGCGGCGGCTCCTCCTCGCTGGAAGCCCCGGCGCTTTGGCTGCCCTTTGAAGTCGGAGAAGGAGGGAGGGAAGGGAGGGAGCGTCTGGGGCCGCCGCCGCTGCTGCCGATCCTCCGCCGCCGCTACCGCCCGGTCCCGGAGCATCGCCCCCGCCCGGCCCCGCCGCCCCCCCCCAGGTACAGCGCATNTTTTCTGTTTTAACACGCAGCTCGGAGCGGCTCTAAGGATAAACTCAGAGCGAGCTGTGTTATTGGCTTGGAGTCAGAAGTGTCTGGAAGCCTTAATGAAAACCAAGTGTAAGGCAAGTCTCAGCCACCTGTCCCCGGGCTCCCCAGCCAAGCGCTCCGGGCTGCCATCAATCCATGGCTCTGCCTCTTGGAAAGGGTCTTTTTTTTTTTTGCATGCTGGACCTCAACCCTGAGCAAAGAGGAGTTGGGAACCTGGAAAACCTCTGGTAATTTCTCTTAAGCCGGATACTAAAGCTGTGCTGGCATTGCTGGCAATTCTGCGTTTGCAAAACTGCCACAAAAAAAAAAAAAAAGCCCTTGCAAGGAGAAAAAAAAGGGGTAGGAAAGAAGCTCTTTATGTTGCAGGTCTGCAGTCCTGCCCCTTCTCCCCAGGAGCAGCCCCTTTCCCACCTCCCTGCTTCCCCAAGATACTGTCTGGTTACTTTTCAAGGGAAATTAGCTTAGGGGAGAATATTTTTTTTTCTTCTTTTTCTTACAGACATGAGCTGCTTTGATTGCCTGGAAGCATGATTTCCTGAAACCTGCTCCTTTCTGGCTCTTGCAGTGAGGTTCACAATAAAATGTATTGTGGTTTTGAGCTGGGTTTTGTTGAAGAAAATGCCATTCTGGGTTACTCTCTTTCATGAGGCAGATGGAGAAAGAGATGAAAGGCTGACACTGGGGATCCTTCATTCCTGCTCTTTAATTGTGGGTGGTTTCTTTTCTATAAGAACAGGCTTCTTCCCTGGGAATTGGTGGGAATTAGAGTAGAACAAATGAAAAAAAGGAAAAATGAC
>VZTO01000378.1:7872-18526 GCA_013400615.1 Syrrhaptes paradoxus | reverse complement strand
GGAAGAAAAGAAAGAAAGAAAGAAAGATAGATATTTTTGTCCCTAGCAGATATTGAATTATCTCCCTCTATTAAAAAACAGACAGACAGGGAGAAGGTACGACTTTGAGTTTTCCCCAGCTTGTCATATTGAAGCTTCTTAAACAGTCAGAAGAACTAATATCCTCTACCTGTCACCTTAAAACATCTAAATTTGGCTTCTGCCTAATTTACCACTTTCTAATTAGCCTCTGGTGGAGCGGGAGAGTACATCTCCCCCATTGACTGCATTGGGAACTTAAGGTTATCTTAATTCAAACATCTGCAAGGTGGTATGAAAAACCATGGAGAGCCAATGCTGCTCTCACATCTTCTGGTATGAGGTTCCTGACTGATGCAGGGTTGAGGGAAGAAGTCCTGGAGAGAGAAATGGGTTATTCTGAATGTACCTTCAAAGGCACAGAGAGCTCACAAATCAAGAGCCAACTGAAATGGGTCACAAACTCCCGAAGCAGATGCTTCTCTATATTTAGCAACAATTATTATAGTTGTTGACACCTTAAGAAAATGTCCTTATCACTACCCCAGCTGGGCCCAACTTGTTATCTTTCTACTTACAAATCCACATAGTTGCATTGTCCCTTAGTCACAGAAGTGGCAGCTAAACAACCCTGTGAATATTCTATACTATTTTTCAAGTTCAGAGAAGGAAATCGTTTTCTACAAAACCAAATCAAGTAGCAAATATCAGCTTACACATTACTGAGTCAAATTCTGAAAATTCTCCTGCTTGCATTACATACTGTGACAGATGTTGTCAGCTAATGGTTTTTTCTTTTTTTTCATTTCCCTCAGTTGAAACACATACTATGTCAAAAAACAAAGGTCTTCCACAAAATATTTGCCTTTGTCCATTTGCCAGCTTGCTGCCTGACACATCATCCTTGTTGTCTATTTAATAAATTGTCATTTTATTATTTAGTTTGAATGGAGAATAAGCTGAGCAACCAGGATCTAACAGGACATCTCAGAAGAGCTGACATAGTTTGTACCATGAAGTTTCAGCACATGTGATTGGCTACATGCAAAAAGCAGTTTTCCACTACTACATCCAGACTTTTCCACTACTACATCCAGATTGGAGATGGGCAAGGATAGAATTTATCTTCTATTAGTCTTACAGTTTCTTAATGGTTTTCTGACAACAGGAATGACCTTACATATTTAATACATTTTAAGGAATATTCTTTAATTTTAAAAAATAAGCCTCAGCCTCTTCTTAAAGTAATTACTACTTTCTGGAATGCTCCTATTCGATAAGCTTAAATCTACCCTGCTTCAGACAGACAAGGGTGCATTATAATGTCAAAGCAGGTTGATTATGTAATAGATCGCAACAGCAGCAGGCACACCAAAAGTAAAAGCTTGGTCCAAAAACCTACTACTATCATGGAAAGAGCCATGGGGGCAGTAAGTCATCTCATAGAGCCCATTCCTTGTTCCACATGGTACCTAACTCTCAAAGTAGCTTCGGTTAGCTCCTTCACTATACCTATAAGAACATGGTGATTTGCAAAACCAAAGAAGTTACTGAGTATAGCCATGTTAAAATCATGGTGGGAGACTTGCCCCAGTGCAACTGCAGCCCAACAGCTTGCTTTTATCACACAAGCAGGCAGTTATAACAGAATAGCTAATTGCACTGTAAATCTGCACCACAACTGGCAGTATTTTGTTACATAGACATAACCTAAACTAAAAACTAATTTTCCCCACTATCTGTTTTCAGAGATTGCCGCAAAATTTAAAAGAATACTACAAAATTGGATATAATTGATTTGTAATATGCAAAATTCTAGATTATTCTAATAGTCTGTTCTGGCCTCAAAAAGAAATCATGAATTTATAGTGGCTTGCTTTGCCTTAAATACATAAGCAGCCAAATATTCCCATTTTCCAATGGATCAGTTTATCAGACTTATTCCTTTAGTCAACCATGCTTCCAATGCCTAAAAAGTGAATAATAACTTTACGAGAGTGGGAGTACTGCATTGGTAAGTAGTGTTTTTACTTGGAGCTGTTCAGACATCTACATATATGGCTTAAGCAAGTTTCACATCTTTCTTAAACAACTCATCTTTTCCCTAAAAGTGGAAAAAAAGGATTTTAAGTCTTTTAAAGAATGTAAGCCTTTGAATATTTACTGAATACTGAACTAAATCCAACCAAAAAAGGTTGCTTAAAACTTGGAGGATAGAGACAGAAAATTAATATACCATTAATGTGAGACTGAAACTTTCAAAGATAACTGAATCAGACTGGAATACTTAAAGCCTTCACAGTAGCAAAACTACCTTTTGGTTTTTTATATTTAGAGATATATACAGATTTAAAATTACAACTGTTAACCCCTACAGACCAACAAGTTCCTTCAAAATTATGCTCTTCCTGTGTCAGCCTATGGAATTGTCCATCCGCTGCAGACGGAGCCATTCAGCAGGAGCTCCTCCACCAGCAGGAGCCAGGCTCCTATGTTAGAGCTGCTCAGCTTCCCAGAAAAAGTCTTTTCAGAAGGACTCATTAAATCCAGAGAATTGAAGTACGGCAGATCATCTCACTATCAAGAAAACCACGAATTTGTGAGGTAAACTACAGATTAATGCAAGTAGTTCATCTGGATGCTTTAAACGTGCTTAGTATCTTTTATGTGAGTTCTCCTGAGAAACACTATATACCAGTATAGTTTTTCTCAGGATCAAGACCCAAGGTCAATATCATACATTTTGTAAACTCCAGCACCTTCTGTAACACAGATGAACATTAAGGCTAACTTTTCTTTTGTGCTCTCTTTAGGGTAGTGTAATACTGTAAAAACACATGTTTTACTTTACCAGAGATTTCGAGTCTACCAGTTCATCAACTGAGCTAGCTGGGAAATAGCAGAAAAAGCTTAGTTTTTCTATTCCAGAAAAGAAACAAGAAGACATTGACCCATTCTTTTTTTTCTGAGGTGTGATCTAGCTGTTTGTTTGGAAGCAAGGAAAATCAGGTCAAGCAGAACAAGGACTTGAACCTGTGTTTCACCTGTTATGGACATACATTCTGTTCTCTGCTAATCTGGGGCCTCTTTTCCTGTATCAGATCAGAACTGTTTTCTTAACAACCAGAAGAGCCTTTCTCAATAAAAGTACTATTGAGGCACATAAGAAGCTTCAGTGCTGAAAATGCAACCCAACATTTTTTTCCAAAAAAAGACAGTTTCATTAAAAAAAAAAAAAAGCCACAACAAACCAGGTCAAATTTAGACGCTGCCTTTCATGAACAGCCCACAGAGTGCGTATTTTCTCCTGATAAGCATCAAGTATTAATCTCTTTCTCTCTCTTCAGAGATAATTGGAGCCAGGTCCTTGGGACATGAAATGGAATGTGGTCATCTGTTCACTGTAAACATGTAAAGAACATTTTGGACACTAAATGAAACTGAAAATTTTATTTTATTTTATTATGTGGCAAAAGTAAAAATTATATATAAGGAAGAAAGGGAAGCCATAATGAGACAGACTAGACAGCACACGAAAAGCGATTTGTGACCTAGGCATTCATGTGGAAGATGGGAAACTTCCACATGAAAGCAGAGCAAGGAGTCAAATCTTGATTTCAGAGAGGGAGTGAAGGCCACAGACAGTGTCAATGTGAGAAGAAATCCCAGCAAAAGCACGTGCAAAATATTGAGTGGTAGTAAAGACTAGCAGAGAGTGGAGAGTCACTAACAGAAATGTATTTCAGGTGTTGAAGGGGAAAAGCCCCTCATATGGGGACGGAAACAAATTAGGTATGTCAGAATAGAAGGTAAGAGGGGAAAGGAAACTAAAGCATAGAAAATTAAGGTAAGTGGGCCAAGAGAGAGAAAACTGGAATCTTAAACAGCAGAATAGGCAGTATCCTCAAATCTTTTCCTTTTGTTGATGATAACCCAGCCAAGATGCTAAAATCTTTGGGGAAGATGGAAACAAGATCAAAGAGCAAAACCACTTGCATAAAGCAAATGGGCAATGACAGGGAGAGGTTGGCTATTATATTCAGTTGTTCAGTGGACCTGTACTGTTTTCTTCATATGATCATTCAGAGTCCGATTGTCAAACCTGCTGCTCAGGGTGTGTACAGAAGTAACAAGAGAAACTTTCTGTTTCCCAGACCCCTTCCTAACCTGCAACTGATGATGGGAGCAAAGAGTTGGACTCTTCTCTACAGCAAGCTGGTACTTGCAGCGAGAGCAAAAAGGCAGGAGCCCTGGGAGGAGAGTGCTCCCTGAAAAGGTTGGAAGTGAATCAAGTTCCCCCAATATAAACAGTGTCATCAAGAACTGCCTGTTACAATCTGTTCTTTGGTTTGCTCCTGGGACAACATTGATCTGATTTGTCTTTTAAGAAACCATTTCTACAATCAAATTTCTCACTGAACAAAATTAATACATATCCTCATTAGCAATTTGAAACCCACAATGGTCAATACAAAAATATCTAGGAAAAGAGTAGTCATACATGGAATAAAAGACACGAGAGGACAATGTAATGTCAAAGGATTCATTAATAAAACATTTACCAGTTTCAATGAGACCAAGATTTTACCATTTGATCTTTTTGACCCAGCGAATAATAGTTTCATAAATTGCTTGGTTTGCACAGTAAAATTTTAACCAGAAATGGCTGTTCTCTGTTTCCAAATATGATTGTTATGAAAGGACCTAGAAATGAGCCTGAAGATGCTTTCAGGAGTCTCAGTACTATGTTTCTTCTTGGAAAAAAATAATGACGTTGATGTTGTAATCAAACTCATAGTAATGTTGACCCCTAACATTTTCAGTAAGATTACCATTATCCTAACATGCGTATATACACACATTACCCCCAAACCATCTGATTTTCACAACACCACAGAGCACTTACTACATTAATATTGAACGATATACTTATTCCAGGTTTTCCTTAATAAGCAGAGATTGTTCAAATGAGCTGAATCAACACGAGGAGAACCTCCACATGAACCAAAATAGTCTAACAACAATTGCCTTAATAAGCGTCCTTGTAGTGGAGCATGGACTTAACGCAAAGAGTGAAGATCAGCTAAGAGCACAGAGGCTCTTACAAAGTATTAGTTTTGGGAGGATGATCAGGACTCTCAGCAGAAATCTTCTTGGAAGAAACTTTCACTCTCATGTATGAGCCCCTTAATGTTTTTACTCTCAAGATAGTGTGTGTTGGATCGATCCTGAGCTTTGTGCCTGTGAGAATCACTGCAGAATTTGTCTTCCTGCTGTTTATTACTTACAGTCATATAACTGTACTGTGGACAGGACAGATCAGAATATCAGACACCCCACAACGTCATTATCTATCTGCACATGCACTGCTGCACTTTTTACTAGAATCGTTTTAACACAGAACCACTCATAGGAGAAGGCAGAACACCCAGTTCAGACTTAGATTTACTACAGAGAGATATACTCAAAAGTATAAGATTAGTTACCAACGAAAGATATCCATCTCTTTTCTCCGTGTGTTCTTACTATCTCCTGCAACAGGCTATGACATCTTTATGAAACCTATACCATACCATCTCAACCAATCCTGAGGCATTCAACATCAAAAGTGTGACTAAATCACTGAGATAAAGTGAAATGATATCGCTAAAGTGAAATGCTATTTGGACAACCAAGTAGTTAATTTACAAAGGCAGAACCTGACAAAATAAATGCTTTGGAGCTAAATCACTGTCATGTTTTGTGCAATTTTCCTACACGTCTCGCAGTGACCCATCATTTCTTATCCTTTTCTCCCTGAGCATGAAGAACTATGGTTGCTGCACTGCTGAATGTTGGTCCTAGAAGGCCTGCAAATGTGAACTCACTAGTCATATGATTGATTGCACCTTGTCCATCCAGGCAAAATCAGAGAAGTATTTCAGAAAGACCGTGGGAGATTGACACCAACAGTAATGTATCGTAAGTACGAAGAGTATGCAAGTCAGAAAAGTTAGTTACTCAGACCAACAGGCTAAATTAGATGCTTCCAGAAATATATGTCACAGAACATATATTTCAAGCTATATTTACACTCACAGTTTTCCAGACATGGGGTGGCCAACAGCAGATTTAGGAAATCATTATGTGTTTCTAAGAGGAGCAGATAGGAGAAGGTGATGTTTCAGAGGCCTGTCACTTCATAAGCTGTTTATTTAGTGAAAGTGCTGCACCGCCTCTCATTCAGGCACCAAGATGCACCCTGCACTCGTGGCAGAGCGGGCCTGCCAACGGGAGAGCGAGATTCACAGCTCTGTCCCTTACATAAGACTGTAACCTCTATTCACAGCCATCTGCTGAGGCTGTTGTGTAACAAGCCGTAGTTGAGTGTTTCTGCCATCACACAGTAAATTTCCTTAAAATACACACGCAAAAATCACTACACAAAGACCTAGACATTCTTTAACTAGATGAAAGCCCAAAATTTCACAGATGAGTGGTAGTTTGGACAGCCAGACTTTAAACTCCTCTGCATGATGTGGCTGTTTTCTAGCACCTATGGCTTACAGGAAGATAGACGGATCAAAAACTTTTCATTGACTGGGATTTGCATTGCTAGAGATCTCCATTTTCTGTCTTCCTTGGGATTTATACTGAGATCAAATAAAAGGAATTTTTAATTTCATTATTATCCTTCCATGTACAGGTAGTTTTTAAAGAAGAAGGAAACAAGTGGGTTTGAGTTGGGTGGTTTTTTTCTTTTTTTTCCCTGGTGACAAAGATACTGCATCTACCTGATTCCTGCTTCTCCCCACAAATTTCTACAGAGATGAAGTCTTCACAAGCTGAATTACAGCACACTACTTATGGCCTAAAAGTAATGGCAAAAGCAGACATTCTTCAATACCTTAAATGAAAAGTTTTGAAAATAAACCAATACTGAGGAACCAGATGCCAACACATTCTTGTCTTATAGGAGAAGAGATGAACAGAGAATAATAAAGAACTGATGTTCCTTTAAAACTAATAAAAGGATTTTGATCAAATTCAGGCTGAATTTTTCTACTTTTCCAAATAAACCTGTGTGAATTCATATTTAAATGTTATTTTAGCTAATACTAAATAAAGACAGATACGAATTTAGTAAAGGCTAGCAATTCATTTAAAACTGAAATATGAAATGGAAATCCCCCTTCAACCTTTCCAGAAAGAATGTTGGGGGGTTGGTGGAGGGGTGGATGGAGGTGTTGTGCAAACTCATTGGTGGTTGTTTTCCTGAAAGGACTGGGAATTCAATGAAAGTAGGGAGGAAAAAAGCTCTGTTATTGCACACTAAAATAATGAAAGTAATTCAATTTAATGCTGTTGAGAAACAGCTCTCATACTAGTGGATTTTATTGTTGCTTTTACTTCAGAGGAGCAACACAAACTTAGAGTCTTAGAATTAATTTAAAATACTCCCCCTTACATTAAAAAGTCTTGAGCATTTCATTACAGTTCTGCAGAGTAAAGCCTGAGTTCCTATTTTAAAGAAAAAAAAAACCAAGACGACTCACACTGTTCACACCAAATAAAATTTGTAGAGTTCAGCACAACTCAAATTTGAAAACACATTATTTTTTACATTCTGCATCCTAAGGTCTGTACCCACACTTGATCAAAGAGGAGGGAAAACATGTCCCTCATTCCCCCAAGGATATCTTTTCTTTCATATTTTACCTTGCTAAGGCTTCATATTCCCCAGCCTGTCTCTCATGTGATGCATCTTCTCTCATCTACAGATAAACTAATTAAAACTTCTGAAGTGACCATGTTGCTTTTCTCCTTTACTGCTATTTCTATTAAGGCAATTGCTTCCTTCATGCCTGTCAATCTGTAATGCATCAACACTAATCTAGGTTGATTTGTGTTGCATTTGAACTGTTTATATATCCTGATAAAGAAACTGTAGTTAATAGAAATGTCATACCGACTTGATGGATGCTAACAGATCTTATACTGACTTGTCATTTTCAGGGACTTCAATTGACCGTTGTCATCACATAGCTCTTAAAATCTAATTTTGCAAGGCAATAAAATATCACCTTTTGAGTATTTCATTTTTGTAAAAACTTAATATCCTAGAGCAACATTAATAATTTTTATTCTGTGAACACACAGTTGATGTGGCACTCTTCTTCGCAATTACATTGATAAGACAGCATAAAATGACAATTACTACAAAACAAACTTGTTCTGCAGCCACTCCCTCCATATGCTTTTTTCCTGTACAAAACAGTCTTAAGCAGATGACGCAATTACTGAAGAAGGGTATAAAAACCTCTTCTTTTTGAGACAAAACTAAGCCACAAAATTCAGGTATAGAGATAGATTTCAAAAGGTCTATCTGGGGTTAAACAAGCCCCAGGTTTTAGAAGGACTTGCCCTCCACAAAACCCAGATGTCCACCTCTGGCTAGTCATTTCTCCTATTTTCCCTAAATTCTCTTCCACTCATAGCGGCCCCTACCTATATCCAAGCTTGAAAGTCTTTCCAGTAGCAAAATCCTGTTTTCTCCTATGCCTTCTAGAAATCAAAAAAGGAGGAAAACACAGATTCAAGAAGAATGTTGACAAATTCAGAAAGGTTAAGTAAAGGTGACAAAAAAATTATTCAGGTTCTTGAAAATCAATCATTCAGTAAGAGACTCTGAAGTTTCATTTATTTATTCACATTGTTTGGAATGTATTCTATAAATATTTCACAGCTGTGATGTGCTATTTCCTCTATTTAATAACAGTCCCTTTACAGATTACCTTTGTGGTATTCAGTGCAGTTAGCAGGAACTTCAAAGCCCGCTCTGCTTAAAGCAGGAGGCTGAACCTCCCAAGGTCTCCAGAGAAGTCCAGACTTCTCTTTCAACCTAAATTATCCTAAGATCTTACAATACAAAACTGGATAGGAAAAAAAAAGAAAAAAAAAAAAAATAAAAAGCCCAAGACTTTTCTTTGGAGTTTTGGGGGTCTTGAGGATGAGGAGGTGAGTGTGGGTCTTGAGGCTTTGAATAAATTTCTGGAAAAACAAGTTTTTACTTTTTAAAACGTCTGGAGTTGTTTTTCATATGTAGTCCCAGTCTTCCAGGAGAGGGGTTTTGATCCTTTGCTACATAAAGAGGCAATCTAAGAAAGAGTAACTGCAGACTCCAGACATGACACCTGCAGGTTTCTCTTTGATGAGATTCAAAAAGAAACATGACATGTGCCACGCTGTCACAGGTTGAAGTATTATAAGATGACAGGCTATAGCTAGATCTATAGGAACAAGACTTGACATTTGAAAAAGTCAGTTTAACAGACCTAAATTGTAACATGTTGGAAACCGACAGAAAAAAATATCGATGTAGAAACAAAGTGTACATAACTGACAAATTTGGGTTGTGCATGAGTTTTGTGTGCAAGCTACAAAGTCTTGAAATCCCCAGAGCAGGGATGCTAGACAAAACCTGTTTCCAGTGGCTAGTTCACGCTGATTGTAAGTAGTTTACAAATGAAGTATGATCAGCTTACAGAAGAAATTACATGATGGGGTTGACTGCAACAGTGGGAGCATGGCCTAATGACCTAGAAGCTTTACATCCTGTATTTCTTCTTTTAGAAAATAATGCATTGAATTTTGAAAAAGGATCAGATAACACTCACAATATATTTGATAAGGGATCCCTTCACTTAAGCTTCTGAGGTCAAATGGGACAATTTGAATGTTAATATGACAAATATAAAATTGATACTACATATTATAAAACTGAAATACACTTTTCGCATAGGAAAGTTGCTTTCAAAGCTAAATTAGGAACAAAATAGTTGAAGACAGAGTTCAATAATTTGGGTTAATGTGACAAAACTGTTCTCAATGCTTTGTTCACCTCACAGAACACTCAAAGCTTTAAAGGTTATACTTTGCCACAGTATAAAAAAAGAATAAAAGAAATATCCACAGCCTACATACAACTTACCTTTCAAGACTCATTGGGCCAGGCAGGTCTACTTCAGAACACTATAAAGGATAGTACATGAGCACATTTGTACAATTTATGTTGTATATAAGTTCCTAATCTGATAGATACACACAGGACTACACATGCCTGAAAAAACTTGTACATAAAGTTATATTAAAGTTATATTTATAATGTTGAAAATATAAGTCCCTACCATTGCCTTGAGCTGTATTTATAGAGAAGTGAGCCCAGATGGAGAAACCTGAAGCAACGTTTCACGTATACTCCTATACTTTCCTTCCATCATGCAACTGCTGTTTTTCTCTTTGACCCCTCGGCACTTCCTCCATAGATGAAGGAGAAGATGACCCAGAGAGAGTTCAGGGACTTGCCCTGTCCAGCATCAGCAGGGCTGACAGATTCCCTCCTCTTGACAGGGACTGTGAGCACAGGTTGCATTGTCATGCAGCATGCAGCTTTTTCCCTTATGGGTGATGTTATTAGAAAGAATCACAGAATGTTAGGGATTGGAAGGGACCTCGAAAGATCATCTAGTCCAATCCCCCTGCCGGAGCAGGAACACCTAGATCAGATCAAACAGGAACACATCCAGGTGGGCTTTGAATGTCTCCAGAGAAGGAGACTCCACCACCTCTCTGGGCAGCCTGTTCCAGTGCTCTGTCA
>VZTO01000377.1:0-38405 GCA_013400615.1 Syrrhaptes paradoxus | reverse complement strand
GCCTGGAGAAGAGAAGGCACTGGAGAGACCTTATTATGGCCTTTAAATATATAAAGGGAGCTTGTAAAAAGGACAGAGAAAAACTTTTTACCAGGGCTCGTAGTGACAGGACAAGGGGCAATGGTTTTAAACACTTGAAAGAGGGTAGGTTTAGATTGGGCATGAGGAAGAATTTTTTTAAAATGAGGATGGTGAAACACTTCAACAGCTTGCCCAGAGAAGCTGTCATCATTGGAAGTGTTCAAGGTCAGGTTGGATGAGGCTTTAAGCTTGACCTAGTGAAAGATGTCCTCACCCATGGCAGGGCGTTGGCACTAGTTCATCTTTCAAGGTCCCATCCAACCCATGCCATTCTATGATTCACAAATTTGCAAAGAGTATGTGAGCTCCCAGGTCTCTGTTCCTCCAGATACAAGCAAATCATCGTGTCTCATTAATGAGTTTGCGGTTGGACCTTGCAATGATTTTAAGCATTCATCTAAGTCTGCCTCTATACAGCCCCGTACTTAAATGCATACAAAATTCCTGTTGAAGCCTTGTTAATGGCTGAACTCTCACAGCCCTGGTGTTCCCACTTTGCTTCAGTGTTATTTCTAGCTTCCCACAAAGTTTTCCCTAACTAAGCACATCATACAGGAATGTAATTCGGAATGCCTTTCTAAAGCAGGTGAATTTTGTAAAGTTAAAAAGTATCGATGAAAAACCTTTCTGCAAGGTCATTGTGCAGTTACTTGTGTAGGGACAAGGCTTCAGTCATTAAGAATAATTCAAGACATCCACAAATAATAAAAAATAGGTTGTTACATAAAAATAATAGGAAAAAGAAGGCTCAAAAGACTGTCTATTCCCCTGATGACCTCTTGCCTTCACATCAGCGTGTAGCTATATTGTTCTTGAGAGATGCTTGTCTGTCCTGTTCTTGAAGGATCCCAGCGCTGGAGATACCACAAGTACCCGGACAATTTTTTTCTGATGGTTAAATTGTATGTACATGAGGCCCAATAAAAAAAGGCAATGCTCCCCTTCTCCTCTGTCGAGGAAGTGTATTGGTGCACCCTGCCTCAGCAGATGTGTCAGACAGTTCCCGATAATGATGCTAGAGACATATTTCTAAAAAAAGCAGGTGGTATTGGTCATAGATGTTTCAGTGTCATATGACACAGTCATAGTAATGTTTAGATCCTGCAACCACTCATTCAGATGAGTGAATCTGAAAGCACCCCTCAAAAAGTTGTGAAGGATTGCAGTGGAGAGCCAGGCAACATGAAGAAAGACAACCCATCACCAGTAAAATAAGGCAGTGTAATTTATAAAACATTAGTGAGGGAGTGAGTTAGTTATACATTAAATTTAGGCAGTAGGACTTGGAGGAAGTCACTAGCAATGCTGTAGTTCTGATGCAGCTGTACACCATCATGTGTATGTTAAATACAGTGTAATAATATTTCAATAAGCAGACACAGGAATAATTATACACTACCACTCATATGCCATTCAAACTGGGGTAAGTAAGCCCAAATTTCCATTATTTCCATTTTATTATAATGACTGTTTCATGCTTTTACATGTCAGAACGCAAATCTTCAGAGTGTCATCTGCAGCAGCATTCTTCTCCACGTAAGGCAGCAGTGAGGGCAAAAAAGGTGCAGTGCAACAGTTATCTGGGTTACCTTATTTGTATTCTAATTTATTCCCAAACACACTTGTCGAAGAATGAAAATTTCTTCCTTTCTCACCACTCACTCTGGAGCCTGAAATCTTCCATGTACAAAGTGTCCCCACAGGTGTGAGATGCTGACTCTTTGGGTCGGATGTACTTTTTTAAATTTTAGGCATCTCGAGAGCAGATATCCACATTGAACTCATCACTTACACTCTTAGTGGGACACAGCTTTTCTTCCCTCAGTAGGAAAGATAGGCATGATTCATATTGTCCTAGAGCAGATAAACTGACATAAGTCAGATGAATTGCCTCCTAGATGTCTCTCTGTCTCTTCAGTAGCTATAAAGTGAACATGGAATGACTTGGTCACATGTCAGAATCTGAACTTAGTGTTAGGTGAGCTGAACATACCTCTGTAAATACTGTTTTACTTGGAAAAAAGATTTAAAGTCAATTTTATTCTATTTTATCAGGTACAGAATAAAAGATATGATGCTATTCTAAAACGTTTGCATTGTCAACTGAACAAACTCCATTCAAATAAAAGACAATGGCAATGGAACATTCAGCAGTTGGAGAAAAAGGCAGCAGAATTGAGGAAGTGCCTTGGAGTAGTGGAGTTAAAAAGTAGCATATAAACCAAACTTAACAAAGCTGCAATGTGGGTTATCTTTTCCAGACAGAGGAGCTTTTTAGCTGGAAATACTATGAATAGCAAAGTAGCATGATAGCTGGGCCAGGACTCAGTGATTTTTTTCTTTTTAAAGTTTTTCTCCCTTTCATTTTGTGGCATAAAATAGGCTGTGTTCAATCTGTAATGCTTTGGAATAACTTTGCTTTTTTTATTGTAGCCAGAGGCTGTTCAGGAAGAAAGTTATTAACATATCCAGGTGTTTTCAAAATATGTGCTGATTTTATCTAAAAAGTTATTTGAGGAGTTCCTTTTTATTTGATTAGATCTCCGATGATTTAGATCTACATTGTTTTTCTTACATATAAATTAGTATCAGTGTATATTTGCATTCCTCAGATACCAAAATTTCAGATCTTTTATCCACATCCCTTATTATTGCAATCTATTAAAGAACTCTGAAAGCCATGTTGGCCTGTATCTTGCCATGTGGGATATTCGTAGAGATGATGTTACAGCCTGTTTGCCCTATATCTGCCAGGATGTCCTAGCATGGGGGACAAGGAGGATGTAGGTGGTCTAGCTATAAAAGGCTTAGGAACAAGTACACTCAGAACTGGGCTTCAAAGAATCTGACTTCAACTAGTCTAATATATGTTAGCAAAGAGGAATGAATAGGTAAAGAGAGTACTGCATCTGGACAGCTTTTGAAATGGAACAACTCACCCTCTAGAAATAGGAATGCATTGCAGATGATTGTTTATAGAGGAACTTACTGTGTAGAGATTCTTTATTACCTAGTACAAGCCATCTAACATCTAAGTGCTTAATGTTTGATAAGATTAATGTAAATGATGATGAAATAAAATATCTTCTTAAAACAGTAGTGAACAGTCAATATTTTCCTTTGCCTTCTTTTTATTATGTGCTTGGCATTTGAGGAATTTACAGTACTTTCTCTATGCTTATGCTTAACGTAGTAGTTCTAGATGAACATAACTTGTAACATTTATCTGTTCTATGAAAGTAGCTTTTTATTTGAGGTATTGTCTTGAATAATTTAGATCTATCTTACACCTGAATATAAAATGAAGGTTTTAGCAAATTGAGTATTTACTGTTAAAATGTCCATTTGTTGGCTTAGGAAAGCAAAGTTTAAAATGCAATACTGCTATTAACTGTGTTAGAACATTCAAATATTCATGTATTTTTAAATTTCCCTTAATTTGTTATTTCACTTACTTAATATAAAGTTGTTTTAAGCAATATGCTGACTCATGAAGGCTCTCTCTCAACATTGCTAGACTTTCAGGTTGGTTAGGTCTTTTTCCTTTGCAGGATCATCAACCAGGCTACTTTCATTAAAACAAACAAACAAGCAAACAAACAAACAAAAAAACCCCAAACCTCAATATCCTATGCTGTAGTAACAGTAATGTGATACGAATAATTTGCTGGGTTAAAACTTTTCTAGGTTTTTGGGTTTTTTTAAAGAAGGAAAAGAAATACATCTTAAAACTAACCCCTCATCTTAACTACCTTTCTGTTCTGAAGTGACTCACATTCATTGCTCACGAGTCCAGAAAGAACCAATAGAGCATTGAGTCTTGTCATGTATCTAGTACATTACTGTAACCTTACAGCTGTTTATCCCTACCCACAGCAAAACAGTTTCCATTTGATTAATCTATATCTTCTAGAAAGGGATCCAGACTTGAAAAAATGGGAAATTTACTGTCCTATTGGTAATGATTCAGTGATTAACTGCTCTTCTTTTGTTTTACATCATTTCTAATTTGAATTTATTCAGCCATCTGGTGAAATAAGTCTACTTTATATCAGGTAGTTTCTCTCCATAGTAATAATTGTGCGCTGTCTTTTTGCTGAAATAAATGGATCGAGCCTTACAAAGTTACTGACTCTCAGATCTGACTGAGAGCTTTAGCTTAATGTATCCCTCCAAAAGTGGTACAACATCCAAAATTATCAGAGTGGCCCTTTACCACTGATATAGTCTTGGTTTCATATTTAGTTTCTGATTATTTTTAAACCCGAACAATCACTGCATCAAGATACGTTTCTTATCAGCTACACAAATCGCTTCAACCTTTGACACTTTTTACCATGATTGTAATATCATGGTTTAACCTTATGCTTTATTGCCAGCAAACAATCCAAACCATCTAATGTGACAAAAATTAATGTGTTTTTTTTTCTTTTTGACCAATGAAGATGTTCAGTGTTACTTCTCTGGATATTAGGGCAGTTTCTACGTATCAACACAACTCGCTCACCCTCCCTTGTCCCGGGGAGTGGGGGAGAGAATTGGAGGGATAAAGGTAGGGAGTCTCATGGGTTGAGATAATAATTTTGTAATTGAAATAAAATAAAATTAAAAATAATAATGTTGATAATATAATACACAAACAAGTGACACACAGTTTAACTGCTCACCACCTGCTTACGGAGGCCCAGCCCTTTCCTGGCTAGTGATCCTGGAGGAGAGAAAATCCTGAAGCTGCAATCCTGGAAGAAAGAGAGCCAACTTCCTGGCTGACTCATTTATATACTGAGTATGACGTTGTATGATATGGAATATCCCAATTTGTATCCATTGCTCTGGCAATGCCCCTTCCCAGCTTCTTGTGTACCTGCACACTAGCAAAACATGGGAAGGTAGAAAGTCCTTGTTTCCTAGCAACAACTAAAAACATCAGTATATTATCAGCATTCTTCTCATACTGAATCCCATACTGAATTCAAAACACAGTGCTATTCTAGCTGCTAAGAAGAATATTAGCTCTAGCTCAGCCAGAACCAGGACAACTGTCCTTGGTAAATACCACAATTATAACCTCTCACCCCACATAAATATATTATTTGTCCATTTAACTCAACTGCTTTGACACCTAAGTTGATTCATCTCTAATCTTTGAAGCTTTGATTTACCTCATTCCCCACCAAGCTTGTAGAAGTTTAATCAGTGAGTACACCTGAAATCTTCATTCCGTTGTTTGTGTGCTAAACACCAGATTTTACAGGATCAAATACTTTTTGCACACTTCTGATTAAAGAGAACTTTGTATCATACAGTATTTACATATTTTCCCATGTGCAACATTTCAAATGTTTGCATTTAACAGATGATAAATATAAGAAAGACATAAACATTTACTAGTGAATTGCAGTTAATCGGGAGAAAACCTCTTCTGGGAAAAAACTCAGCTGAAACAAGGACATATTAATTACTGCCTTCTTTATCAGCATTCTGTGCAACATATGAAAAAAGAAATATATGTAGTTTTTAAAAAATGTCTAATTGCAGCAAGTCCTGGCAGCCTGTTGAGGCCAGTTTTTCTTGGTACAGTGTTGAACAGTAGCAGGTTGATCTCAGGGCATTTTTTTCCCTTAGCAAGCAAGCACAGACAGTAGGAGAATGATTTACAATTTTTGGGGAATAACTCAGCGAATGTACTTCGTGTTCTTATTAGATGAGGCTCTCCCAGCTCCCAGTGGAGAAGCCTACTGCCAAATCCATATCAGTCATTTCTGAGGACAGGTATGGGGATAAAGGAAGGACTTCCAGCTTCAGCACTCTTGCAGGCAATGGGAAGAAGAGTGGCCCACCCTGAACAGCAAAATAGACAGCAAGTGACAATGGACATGTAAACAAATAAGAATGTGGAAAACTTATCAACCAATGAGTCCTACTCACCACTTAGCAAAAGTGTGAAGCACAGGAAACAGGATTTATTCCAACAATATACTGTACATAAGTAGAAACGTATTGGGGGAACTCCCCACTTGACAGGGAAGCGATAGAGCCATTGAATCACGTCATGTGATGTGGCAAATATACTGATGGGTGCTAAAGGGAAGGATTTCCCCATGCTGTAAGCTGACGCTCCACATGAAACACTTTCACGTGACCCAGCAACCTGAGATGCTGAAGCAGAGGCAATGTGTGCAGTAACACAGGTGTACTTTCTAAGTTCTTTGCTCTCATCAAGGCTACATGGGATACACTACAGAAGAGGGAAGGTGGGCTGAGGATAGACACCAATGTTATGCTGCTTTGCCTCTGTTGCAGAGACCAGTGTGCATGAGTGTGACAGTAAGCAATGAATGCTGTTCTACTGGGGTTCATACCTGATGCTTCAGAGAAAGAAGAAATCATGTCCACACCATGCATCAATGGTATGGCATGCTGCTGTGGGTGAGGGAATAAGTTTTCAAAACTCTTACCCAATTCTCCTAAATGCATGAAAGTATCATTATCAAATAAATTATTAATTCCTTTGTTAAAATGCAGCTGCAGCTTGTAGCTCTGAGGCAGTGGCTTCTTAAGGAATTACAATCAGTACTGAAATGTTTGTCTTTTAATTGTCTACTTTGCAGGAGGCAAACACTTTTTCAGGGGCAGGGTTAAGGCAGAGCAATGAACTGCCTCAGAAATGTGGATCAAGCAAAAACAATTCACAGCCTGCTTAAAGTGCCATTCTCGTTTTTTTCACTTAGCTTTTTCTAGCATTTAGAAGAAGAAACATGCAGCAACCTAACAAAAATGAAGGAAAAAAATAATCCACAAACTGCAGAGGACAAAGCAAGATTAACAAAATCCCTACCCTTCCTACCCCCAAAAAGATAATTGCACTGCACATTCCCCATCTGGATGAAAGCAGACAGAGGAGACAACTTTATCATGTCACTGAATATGGTTCTGGTTGAAAATGGCTGCTACAATAGTGAGCAAAGGACAGTGCTCTATGTTGAAGAGAGAATTCTGTTAGGAAACTACGTGAGTGTTTCTACATTTTGCAATAGATTTTTAATGTAGCATAGTCTAATTTCACATAATTCAAATTATAAAATTCTAAGTCTTTCCAAGAGCAGCAAGCTTCTGAATCTTGCATTTTATTTTAAACATCAGATACCATATATTCAATACTTATTAGCTAAATGTCCAATAAAAGCTTCAGCATTCTTCTGTCATCTACGCATTATATTAATCAACGTGATGTATCACTGCAATGTTTTCAACACAGTTGCAAAGAGTTTTTGGAGTGGAACCCGCCCTGACAGTTTGAAATGCAGTTGCTTTTCTCCCCACTGACAATAAAGTCTAAGAGTTCCCTCTAGTGGTGAAATGTCTTTTTACATGGTGGAGGCACCTGTCGTTTCAGTTTAAAGATGGATACTTATTGTGAGAATAGTTAATATTTCTACAGAGCATGGTGAGTACTTCAAAATGCTGGTTTATTTCTGAAAAGACAGGATGAAAGGGAGATGCTGAGTATTCTAACTCATACAACTACAAACAACTGAAGGATTTGATTTATTTTTTCTTAATTATCAGTCTGTTTTTAAAAGAGGAAGAATTTGGAAAATTTCCTCAGACCTTCTGTTCTATTCTGAGTTCTAATGCAAAGTCCACTAAAAATATAAATGCTTCACATTTTTTTCTTAAAAGCCTTTTAAAAATGTTTTTTTGTGAGCTAAAAGCAGTCTTTACAAACTTAGATGGCTTTCTTAGTGAGAACTATTCGGTTTAAAATCATCGGCTCCCTGCTGTTTGCTGAAAAATATTTTTCAAAAAGATTAGGTCAGACTTATAGCTGACTAAAACTGACACTAGCTGGTAGTTATGGATTTACAGCAAAATATATAAACCTGTATTTTCAGGCTTCTTAAATAACCCTGTCTGGGCTGAATCTCTTAGCCTGAGACTGCAGTTCTGTCTCAAGGTCAGTGTTCTGGAAAGCTTAAACATAAGGTATGAATGTCATTGCTTGAGGGTCCCAATATACTTGACAAGAGAAAGGCATCCCACAGCTGATTCAGTTCTTGCATGCCTTATGGCAGTCTCTTTCCAGTCACGACAAAGGAATCCTAGAGCAACTGCCCTTCATTTAAAAGACTCACATAAATGCCTCTTTTGTGTGAGATAAGCCCAGAAATAGCACAGCNCCTCAGGTTTTGTCATATCTGTTGAAGTTAATAAAGATGGAATGCCCTGCTCCAGTGCAGCGCAAATATGCTCCCTACCTTTTGTGCATCTCTATTAAAATTATTACCATCTCTCAAATTATGAGTTCATACTGTTGCTAAGACTTCTTTAATTGCTAATAACTGATGCAGTTGGAAAAAACAAGCAAACATTTTGCAGAAGAGAGCTTGGGTATCTCACGTTTTTTCGCAGTTATGTCTGTTATTTCTTCCTTTATAGTCATGGAGGGAAAGAAACACTTCTAGGGGATGTTTCAGCTAAACCTCTTTATATAGTTGCATTAGGATGACAGGAATTGTGCCCTAAAAAGTCCTGTTTCTCTAATTGACTGCAAAGGGAGTGAAGGGTCACTAGCTCAGATGTAAATAACTGTTTTCTGACATCTAAAGTTAGGTAAGATGTATCCAAGTCCTATATACTTAAGCCACCACAGCCACAACAGCATTATTAGTAAAAATTCAAAATTTATTTTTTGTGTGTTCTATTGCCTTATTGCTGGCCACATTTTTTCTTTGTTTTTCTCTAGCTTTCTTTATTGATTTCCTGGGCTGTAAGCTTCTCATTTATGTATTACATTCAATGTTATGTTTTCCATATGTTACACTGGGGAGGAGTGGGATGCTGGTTCTAACAGCTACTTCCATTTGTCAGTGAACTGGAGTAACTTTTAGCTAAAGATGTAATCTTTCTTTGCAGAGTACTCTTTGCTTTTTAAGCATCTTTTTAGTTGTCATAGAACTCCGATTTTTCATTTGTTTTTTTTTCTGTCTGCTTCTCCCCAGCCAACTTCACTCACAATTTTCATCAGCCATGATACATCAGCCATTTTGCAGCATCAATTACTGTGTGTGTGGGTTCACCTTACCTGGCTTGGACACCTCTTTAGAATTTAGCAGCTTATATTCAGGTAGTGCCTTGCCCCTTGCATTGACTATGGAGGGGATCTGGATGGGAAGAATTCTACCTTTTGGATAACCGGCATGAGGTGAGACAAAGCCGTAGGGCTCTAAGATGGGTGGCATGACTTCCCTTCTAGCAGTGCCTGTTTCCTTCTGTTGCCTGCAGAAGGCGTCCAGGGCAGCTAGTTCTAAACTCATGGTAGATAATTAAAATTACATGACATAAATCCCATCTATCATCTCCAGTTATCCCTCACTGACTCCAGGCCAGGAATTAATACAGCTCTATCCATCGTAGTAACACCATAATTGAGTTACCCTGTATTGAGAGCAGTAGTACTTTCTGTGTTAAAGGATCACAAAGAATAATTTTAGAAACTATTAAGTTGTGTGACCTCCATGCTACATTTCTGAAACTGACTTATCCCATGGCAAGACAATTTCTCCTCCACAGTTTGCCTCTCACTGCAGACAAGTAATAAGAAATAATTTCGGTATGGTTTCCAGGTCTATAAAGACTCTCCCTCCTTCCCACTGTGCTGTATTCTCTTCTTATCTTTTGTGTTTTAGCACATTGACAATTAGTTTCTGAATTATTGGGTTATACAGACCATCTAGCAGTGTCATAGTACTACCACTTTATCATTCACTACTTTCACTTCTTCCCTTAAACNAGACTGCAGTTCTGTCTCAAGGTCAGTGTTCTGGAAAGCTTAAACATAAGGTATGAATGTCATTGCTTGAGGGTCCCAATATACTTGACAAGAGAAAGGCATCCCACAGCTGATTCAGTTCTTGCATGCCTTATGGCAGTCTCTTTCCAGTCACGACAAAGGAATCCTAGAGCAACTGCCCTTCATTTAAAAGACTCACATAAATGCCTCTTTTGTGTGAGATAAGCCCAGAAATAGCACAGCCAGTCTGTTGCTTACCCATACTTAAAGGTTTATTTTATGGCTACATGCTCTGGAGTAAAGGATTGAAGTTTGGTAGAGGATTTTGAGGGGAGAGGGAGGACAGCTTCAGGCTAACTATCATGTAATTGCCTACTTTTATCACCTTTCTCTTTTTCAGTATGGGCACAGAATTCTAATCTATTGAATCCTGACTTTATAACATTCATATAAAATTTATGTCAGTAGACCAGCAGCCTTCTCAAACAACTTGGATAAGAGTTACCTGGATCTCGTGATTAAAGTTTTACCCTCAGGTTTTGTTTTGCTGTTTGGTAAGAAGTACCTATACATGCCTTTCATGAAGTGGTAGAAAATAACTGGCATTTGTTGGCTAAAGCTCTTTTAACTAATTCCTATTTTAACAAGCTACTGACTGAATTTAAAGCTTCACTTATGCAGACAGCACATTTGTAATGAAAAGAGGTAGCTCCTGAATAGGATAAGTAGCAGACTTTTTATCTGGGCTTTCTTAGAAAATAAATAAAATATTAATTTATTGTCTTCAACTAAGCTTATTACTTGCCAGGTTTCAGCATAATAATTTAAAATGTTTTGTGCCTTCAGGACTTGTGTTTGAGTAGTAATTTAATGACTTGCTAAATGGCAGGAATACTGATGAGTTTGAGGGTGGAAAGTGTTTATAAATGGAAAGCAGGAAGGAGGGCAAATTTGTGGCNTTGTCATAGAACTCCGATTTTTCATTTGTTTTTTTTTCTGTCTGCTTCTCCCCAGCCAACTTCACTCACAATTTTCATCAGCCATGATACATCAGCCATTTTGCAGCATCAATTACTGTGTGTGTGGGTTCACCTTACCTGGCTTGGACACCTCTTTAGAATTTAGCAGCTTATATTCAGGTAGTGCCTTGCCCCTTGCATTGACTATGGAGGGGATCTGGATGGGAAGAATTCTACCTTTTGGATAACCGGCATGAGGTGAGACAAAGCCGTAGGGCTCTAAGATGGGTGGCATGACTTCCCTTCTAGCAGTGCCTGTTTCCTTCTGTTGCCTGCAGAAGGCGTCCAGGGCAGCTAGTTCTAAACTCATGGTAGATAATTAAAATTACATGACATAAATCCCATCTATCATCTCCAGTTATCCCTCACTGACTCCAGGCCAGGAATTAATACAGCTCTATCCATCGTAGTAACACCATAATTGAGTTACCCTGTATTGAGAGCAGTAGTACTTTCTGTGTTAAAGGATCACAAAGAATAATTTTAGAAACTATTAAGTTGTGTGACCTCCATGCTACATTTCTGAAACTGACTTATCCCATGGCAAGACAATTTCTCCTCCACAGTTTGCCTCTCACTGCAGACAAGTAATAAGAAATAATTTCGGTATGGTTTCCAGGTCTATAAAGACTCTCCCTCCTTCCCACTGTGCTGTATTCTCTTCTTATCTTTTGTGTTTTAGCACATTGACAATTAGTTTCTGAATTATTGGGTTATACAGACCATCTAGCAGTGTCATAGTACTACCACTTTATCATTCACTACTTTCACTTCTTCCCTTAAACAAATTTTATCTAAAGAGCTTTAGCATTCCAGTCATGAACTACCTCACCAGTTGCAAATAATACTTGCATCACTGAGAATTTCCAGTCTTTTCTTTGTAACCTAGACTTTTAAAACAGGTACCTGATGTCCAGAAAAATTCTGAGCAGTCCCTTGAAAACTAGCATGAAGTTGGAAACCTAGGTAATAAGCTTAGACAATGATAGCAGGGGAATGTGAATGGGAGACAGATACAAGCTGCAATGAGTGGAAGAAAAAGAAATTGGTGAAGGGATAACAGCAGTATATAAGCCTGTGTTCATTTTGTACTACAGAGCCCGTAGTGGAAGGTGAGGTTCCTAAGTCTGAAAAGTCCTCCACAGTCAGCAGATAATCTCGTCTTGTTCCAGCTGCTGGAGAATCACAGTCTATGTTACTGTCAGTGTTCATAAACTCATGTGAGAGACACCTGGGCAAAAGATCTAAATTACTGATCCTTATGCTGACTCTATTGAGTATCAGTAGAATCTCACAAGGTTACTTTTTTTTTCTAACTCATTATTTTAACTAAGCTGTGAGATTTATTTGATGCTCAGTTGCCCATGGTACATCTTTCTCTTCCTCATGGTACCTTCAGTGCTTCCTCACATGGTGCAGTAGCTGCTTAAATTTTTTAAGGCAGCAAGTATGGAAGCTGGAGAGGTAATGCCTAGATCCTGTTGCAGCTCAACACTGCAGCTACTCCCTTGCTGTGTGACCTAATGGCTCAGGTGCATTCAGCCGTTTTGCTGTCTTTTATACTAGGAGACAAATGTATTGGAAGTCCAAAGTGGAAGACAGTTTTCTCATTGACATTCTATGTTATTCTGCAGGCTCTTCAGTGGTGTACGATAGTTCCTACACCTACACTTGAGATCTGTTTTTACATGCAGAATCTGAGTTTTGAGTTACCCATAATAACAGAGGAATTCTGTGTTGGAACTTTGAGTCATACCGGGACTAAGGATTCTCACAGTAGCATGTGGAGAATAAAGTCAACCCAGTGCAGTTGTTTTTTCCTAGTCTGCTTCTAAGAGAAGCTGTGTGCTTGAAAGATTTGATCTTCTAAATAGGAAAAGAATGTTTTTCAACAGATTGTTTGCATAACTGTACACAAACCATAACTGAATTGCTGGAAAATCTCATTTCTATAGCCATACCCATTTTAATGAACTTCTCCTTTGTAATTATTCAGTTATCCATCCTGCTGCTCAAGAAAACCAGCATAACAATGATTTAACACAGCGCTGCAGCAATTAGCACTCGCAAAACAAAGAAACACCTCACTATTCAAAAAGGGATCAAAGTATGAAATCAAAAGTAACTCATTACAATCGTCATAACACCACTTCAGTTTGCACAGTAGCAATCACATTTTGGTGGTTTCAACTCCTTTCCTTTTATGCCTAAAAAGAAGCTACAGAGCTTACGCATTCCATTTTCAGAAATATTGTAATTAAAAATTTCAAAGACTTTTTGGTTTGCTGTTGAAAAGTAGGAGCTAATAGATCAATTGCTGATTTATTACAGCTTTTGTCTAGTCTAACTCCACTCACTTTGATAAGTCTGGTGTTGAAAAAAGAAACATATGTTGGCAGTTACACCTGTAGGTAGTTTAGTTGTCACTTTTAAAACTTAATCTAAATCACTTTGCCTTCATATTTCCCAGGCAGGCGCAGATGGCTTTCTTTCCATTTGAATGGCTTTGCGATGTTTGGAGTTTTTTTTCTCAGTACTTAGTTGTTTTTTTTTTTTCCCTTGATGTTACATTATATTACTAGCTGATGGCACAGGGGATTTTGACTACTTCTTACGCTATTGACACCAGAGACATTCTTAACCATGCTTATTAGACCTTCAAGACTGCTAATTTTCTCATACAAAGGAAGTGTTGAACTTCTGTTAGTGTATTTCCCCAATGCTTTAATTTTCTGATACCATTTAGTATAATTATGTTTGCTTTTAATACGTAAATGTGGAGAATAGTGTATATTGGGAAACAAACAACACAAAAGCTGTCATAAAAGCATAAAAGAGCTGCTGCTAAGAAAAACAGCAATGCAACATTGTTTTTAGAAGCAATGGAACACAAGAGCTGACATATTGTGATGCTAGCTTTAATTAACAATGTGTAGAAGGTCACATATAAATGAGAAAAAGAAGATCTGTTAATAGAAAACATGTGCTAGTATATTAAAATTAGAAGTTGAGGAACGTGTAAGACAAAAGCAGAGAATTCTGATTAAATGTTCGATTGGAAATACATTTGTGGAAATTTTTTTGTCTCCTGAATGGAAAATGAGGCATACTTGTTAGAGATAATTTAATCCAAATTACCTGTGTGAAATAGGTGTCCACTTTATTCCTTTCTCATTCATATATGACAGTTGCCTTTATGGCAGAATTCAGGACATGTTTGTTTAACCTAACAGTTCATTTTAATCCATAGCCAGGTGGGAGTACCTTGTCAGCGAGCATTTATCGGTCATGAAAGTGAATGGTCTGTTTCACAGACGTTAATTCTCTTACTTTTGCAGATGTGCCGAATAAACGCCAACTGGGAATTATGTTCCTTAGTAGATACACTAGTGCAGTTCTTCAGTGCTGGAATTCCAAGTAATTTGTTTTCATAAGATTCCCTCCGCAGCCTGCACTTGCATGTTCTGTTAGCTGATCAGCCTCCTCTCCAGCATGGCAAAGAGACTTTGTGGAATGCACAGCAAGGCAGAAGACCACTTGCAGGGAAGCTTGCTGGATCTGTGTGGGATTCCTCTTGCCTAACTTTACCTATACAAAGCATGTAAACTAGTAAGCTACATTTCCTGTGTGAAAGAGAGGTACCTGAAGAAGGTGATTCACCCTCTCCTTAAATAAGTGTTTTGGTGAAATTAATTGCTCTAAGAAAGCAGAATTGCTCTGCAGTGATGTCCTTCACTAGAGATGTCCCATTTGGCTGCGTTGGAATTTGTCTAATAGGCATTTAAGCATTAGCTCATGTAAGCTAGGCTTCTTGGACTAAGAAGCACATCCAGTGTGTGTGCTAAAATTAATGCCTGTTAGGGGTAGCATGAATCACCCTGTGGATGTGACTCTTGCCTTGTGCTATGGAAGGAACCAACACTATTCATTTCAGCTGGACTTCAGACTCATTCAGCTAAAACGCAGCATAGATGCAACTCACTTATTTTTAGCCATGTAAAATCTGGGTGTCTGGTTTAAATGAGGACATGATTTTCACTTAGCCTATCTTCGACACTTATTTTAGGTAACTTCTGGTCACTTACTATTGAAAATACCACAGCAAAGAGCCTTTCTTCCTGTATTTAACTGTGTAGAAGTCATGACATTCAGAAAAGTGAAAGCAAAATAGTAGCTTTTAAATTTCAAATTACCTTTTGTGTTGAGGTACTCCACTGATGGTTCTGCCAGTATTTCCCATTACGATCTCCTATATTTAGAAATATACAGCTCCATCAACAATGAAAAAATAGAACTTGGCCCTCTAGAGGGTGACGTATTTCCATGTGAGATAATTAAACGTATCCTCATGGACAGTAAAATTCCTTCTTTTTTAGGCACTGGTGGTTTGAGAAGACATTTTATATCCCTTCCATTGAAAAACATTTTGTTTGTTTTACTGCATTGTAAATGGCTGATCTGTAATGAGTGTAGTAGTTGAATTTTCTTTCCTTTTAATTAAAAACAGAAAAAATCCTTAAAAAACACAGAGAACTTAGCAATTCTTTTAAAAAGTGAAAAGCAGACAGAGTCTCTGATATTGTACCTCTCCCAAAGCAGTATAGTCACAGCCATTTACTGTCCCAGAGCATGTAAAATATGGAAGGGATACTACAGAAGACAAAGCCGCAATTGTTACTGCAAAAATACTAAGATTTGAAGCCAGTAATCTCTGGAGAAGAAGAAAATATGAAAGTTGAAGTTTTACATAGTACAAAGATTGTAATCTGCTACCATTCTTTAAACTGGAACAGTTTGATGGAATAGTTCCCAAACTTTTCCACTGCTTCCAGCATGCTCCTGAATTCTCTTCCAGTTGCAACTGCAGTTCCTGCTTCTGGTTATGAATCCTGCTTTTGCAATAAAACTTGTGTTGCACTTGCAACTCTTACTCAGTTCTGACTCCTTGTTTATAAACCACTGCTCTCATGGTAGTTCTCACCCAGCATATTTTTTTTTGCACATATGGTTGGCCATTCTGCTTTCCTTCTTTTATAGTGATCACCAGGCTTTTTAAGAAAGCAGCAAAAATGCATTAGAAATGGTGGCACTCACATAACATCATTGCCACTTGACATTGTAAGAAGGACAAATCACATCTTTTGGTCTGCAAAGAGTCTGCCAAATCCAAGCAGCCTCACAATGTTCTGTAGCAAATATGGTTGGCACAGTTGAGGAAAATGGTTATCTGCGCTGAAGTGATTGCTGTTTTCACTTTCTTTGTTATGATACCCATATTTGTAGCTCTTTGACACGACGAGTCATGGCTAAGAGAGAACTGCAAAGTGTCTGTCAGTGGATGACCCAGCTTTAAAACAGGCCAATTAGCAATGTCCCCATCTGCTGCCTAGACTTATGCTTGCTTCCTGCCTGTTCCCAGAGCCAAGAATTGAACTGGAAGCCATGGGTTTGATGCACAGCAGCGGTAGCCAATTTCTCCAATGCTACACATTGTCCAGAGAACTTCTTACAGCAGCTGGAGAATGAAATTAGAATGAAAGGTTGGCACCTTTCTTACAGGAGCTCGGCCTCTTCTCTTAAAAATTAGTGCTCTTCAAGAGATCACTACAGACTAGTTGGGGTCCATTAAGACAGAAGGTTAGAGCTGGTGCCAAAAAGAGAGCTCTTACCCTTTTGCACATGTACTGGGACAGAAACTGCCCTGCCAGGTAGAAAGAATCAATGTGCTGAATATTGCTTTAATTAGATTAAAATCTTACACTAATTTGAGACTGATGAAAAATGTCAAGGGAGACTAATGGAAGCCTGCTACAAAACTGATCCAAGGAAACCAAGACTATAGAACTTCAGGTTTGTGATACCAGGCTATAAACTACTGGATAAACTAAACGAAGTGAGAAGAAAATGTTTGCATATATTGACATGAAAAAAAATCTGTTGGATTGGGTATGCATGCTAGTCACAAAATGTATACCACTTTTATTGTCATGAGCCTCTTTGCGGTCCCCAGTTACCCCCTTTGGAAAAGTCCTGATTACACGTGGCAATAGGCTTCTCAGCCTGTGTTCTGTGATTTTACTTTCCAGAAGCCTCTCATTTTATGGGCCTTCCACAGCAACTCAAAGTTCCCAGATCTTTCCAGCAGAACTCCAAATTGAGTTGTATTGCTTTAAATTCCTCAATGTGCAGCTGCTGCAATAACTTATACTCCTAAGTGCTATATAAAAATCTTCTCTTTGGGTCTGGCAGTGGAGATGGGACTCTGCTGTGGGAGCTGCTGACTTCCTTTGCACTTCTGATTCAGGCATGGAGAAATCTACATTTGTGTCAAGATGCAGTTTCTGTTCTCTCTTTTACTTTGGAGTGCAGAGATGAAGCTGCAGCGTCAATTGGCTTGGTGCCAAACATTGCATAAACAATCAAGATTAAGCCTGATAGCATTTTCATTTTACCCAAGGCAAGTAAATAAGGGCGCAACACAGCAATCCCCTTCATCAGCAATGTCATAACCTCTGCCCAGCTCCCATAGATGACCAGCAGCCTATGAATGCTGATAAACAGCGTATGTGGCAAGTACCACAATATTTCCCACATCAGCATTTCAGGGAAAATAATGAATGCTTATCAGAAGTATGCTTTAATACACCCCATTTGAGTCTGTTGTTATCTCAACCACTTGAGCTGCTAAAAAGGACTGTGATGGGTTGACCCTTGGCTGGGAGCCAACCCCGCACAACCCTGTTCTCTCACCCTCCCCCCTCCTGAGGATGGGGGAGAGAATTAAAGGGGTAAAGGGAAAAAAAGGACTTATGGGTTGAGATAAGAACAATTTAATAACTAAACTACAATAATATTGAAAATAATACTATATACAAATAGACAAATGAGTGATACACAATGATACTGCCCCCCCACCTGATGACCAAGGCTCAGCCTGTTCCCGGCTAACAATCCCGGAGCAGGGAGAGTCCGGAAACTGCACTCACAGAACAGAGATAACAGTCTGGGTGTCCCAGGCTGAGACCTGACCAGGGGTGGGGGAGAAGGCCTTGGGAGAGAGAACACCTGGAGTAAGAAGACCCGGAGCAAAAGAGATCTGGAACCAAAAAGGGCTGAGCTTCCAGAGGGTCCTTACCTACATACTGGACATGACGTGTATGTTATGGAATAGAGTATTGGCCACTTTGGGTCTTAATCCCAAACCTAAGATCAATTCCTAGGCTAGCAACTGGGGCTGTGCTCCCTCCCAGCTTCTGCTGTTTGTGTACAGCCAGAGAAGCTGAAAGACCTTGGCAGCTGCATAAACGTCACTTTTTATCAGCTTTCTTCTGAGCACAAATCCAAAACACAGCCTCTTGCTAGCTATTATGAATTATAGAATCATAGAATCATAGAATCATAGAATGGTTTGGGTTGGAAAGGACCTTAAAGATCATCAAGTTCCAACCCCCCTGCCATAGGCAGGGACACCTTCCACTGGACCAGGTTGCTCAAAGCCTCATCCAGCCTGGCCTTGAACACCTCCAGGGATGGGGCATCCACAACCTCCCTGGGCAACCTGTTCCAGTGTCTCACCACCCTCATAGTGAAAAATTTCTTCCTAATGTCTAGTCTAAATTTACCCTCTTTTACCTTATACCCGTTACCCTTTGTTCTCTTACTACACTCCCTGATGCAGAGTGCCTCCCCATCTCTCCTGTAGCCCCCTTCAGGTACTGGAAGGCTGCTATTAAGTCTCCTCGGAGCCTTCTCTTCTCCAGGCTGAACAACCCCAACTCTTTCAGCCTGTCCTCATAGGGGAGGTACTCTAGTCCTCTGATTAATTTTGTGGCTCTCCTCTGTACTCACTCCAACAGGCCCATGTCCTTCTTACGTTTGGGGCCCCACATCTGAACACAGTACTCCAGGTGGGGTCTCAAGAGAGTGGAGTAGAGGGGGAGAATCACCTCCCTTGACCTGCTGGTCATGCTTCTTTTGATGCATCCCAGGACACGGTTGGCTTTCTGGGCTGCAAGCCCACACTGCCAGGTCATGTTCAGCTTCTCATCAACCATCACTCTAAAGTCCTTCTCTTCAGGGCTGCCCTCAATCCATTCTCTGCCCAGCCAGTATCTTGGTACCTCTTCTGGTCTTATGGAGTAATGGAACTGCTGCAGAATATTTTTTTGTTGTTGTTGCTGCTTTTAATGTATCTGGATAATTTGGATAATTTGCTTGATAAAGCAAAACCAGCTGCAGAGATATTTTAGCCTGACTTACTAGGGAAAAGAGACTAGTGCAATCACAGCATCTGGCAAAGGGGAAACAGTCTCAAAAATACACAATTTTGTCAAGTGCTTCATGAAAAAGCAGGGTGACTGTTACTGCTCCTTCTGAGGAAAACACATGAAGGGAAGCTTTTCTTAGACATCAGACAAGCACATCCATAGGAGGAAGCTCTCCTTCAGTTCATCTTGTAAAATATGTGTTTGTCATGATAGTCTTCACCTGGTATGAAACAGATAACCAGGGCAGGATGGAAATGCAGGTTATCAGGGCTTTTATTGCTACGAATGGAACCTGTATCAGAGCAAGTTACAGTTTCCTGGGCTCCAGCTTCGTCTCCTAGCAAGTCAGGTAGTTTCCCCCTGGAAACTATGCTAAGGCACATGATAAATAAGGAGGTGATTGATGACAGCTAACACGGCTTCACTAAAGGCAAATCGTGCTTGACAAATTTTGTGGCCTTCTATGACTGAGGTTTTGAACAACCTCATTTAGTGGGAGGTGTCCCTGCCCATGGCAGGGGGTTGGAACTCGATGATCTTTAAGGTCCCTTCCAACCCAAACCATTCTATGATTCTATAATTAGTGTACCTAAGAGCAGAACATGGCACAGTTCATGTAGTTTTCTCAGGCATAAGTCAGAGAATCAGATCTTACTCCTTGTGTAAATCAGGAAAAATATTGACCTCTGAGAAGGAAATTGATCCATAACTTCTCTGTCTATCTGTATATTTCTTCTGTCATGACAATGGTTTACATTTTTTTATTTGTTTAGTAGTAGAAACTGGAGTGGGTGGGAGGGAAAAACCAGCATGACTGGCTATTCTTCTTCTAACAGAAAATTAATTGTGAGGGATTGAAGAAACTATCCTCTTCTCTCTGAGGAGTCACATCACTGATTTGTCCTATGGGTTGCCTGCATCTGGTTTAGCTTAGCTGTCTCTGTCTTCAGTATCGACCCTTCATCCAGTTTCATGTCTGCTGGAATGCTGCCTTTTCTCCCTTGCTTGCATCTTGCCATTTTTTTTTCCTCCTGCTACTCTTATTTCATTTTAGGCTTGTTTGCTTTATGGAAACCCCTGTAAATCATTCCAAGATCTGTTGTCAGTCATGTTGTCTTGATTTCTTTGGTGTTTTAATGCTACTTGCAGTAACTATACTGTACAATCAAACCTTGATAGTGATCAAAAGCAAAAGAGAGCCAGTAGATGGCACCATTTATTATATTATTATATTACAGAAGATTCATAACCAAAGCCTGGAGAGTTTTTCCCCCTTAAACCTGGTGGCCAGTAAAACATAAATCAATCCTCCATTTTTAGAGATGTTACTTACAAGCTTAGTAGAGACTTCACTTTATATCCTTTCCCAGGGTTTCCTGGGAAGGATTCAGTGGCAATGCCTTAAATGGAAAAACATTTTAGAAACAATAATGGAACTAGAGGTCAATGGGATACAGCCCAGGGGAGCTTTCTTCTGTTTTGCTCTTAAAACATACCCTGTTGCTGCTTTAGTTTTTTTCACTCTATTAAACAACAGATTTGCTTTGAGGCATATCTCCAAACCCAATAACTTCAGAAAAAAATCAGGCAATGGTCAATTACAAACATGTTTTAACTCTTCTGTGATAATTAATAGTACTATATTCTTACAGCATATAACAGCTATTATCTACGCCTCTCGGAGTGCTTCAGAACACTAATGAAGTATGCCTCGCAACACCTCCGTCAGATGGTGGATGTTAATTCCCCGGGAGTCTCGCTGACCTCTGTGGGTGCTTTCCTGGTTCTGTGTGTCTGAGAAAGAGATTCTCATGTGAGTAAAGACTACAGAACCAGGAGTAAGCAGTGTAATATATGCTATTTCAAGCATTTATTTTTCCCAAAAGAGAAAACAAAGTAGTTTTGCCTTTCAGGAGTAAGCCTCTACAGCATTTTTGCTAGGGGATCAGGCAGCTTGATAGTAGGTTACAAGTTTCCAACTGGTAGTACACGCACTGTGTGTGCTTTAAAGACAGATTTAGTGACTTCAGCGTCATTTACTATTAAAGGTTAAAAGCAGTTGCTTTTTCTAATCTCCTGCTGCACAGCCAATGTGATTTTAATGCTGTGTGCTGCAGAAAAGGAAAGAAATGCAATGCTGAAACATCTAACAGGATATATTTTCCCATCTTTATTTTAAGTTATGAAAACTGTCTGCAAAAAGCTAGTAAGTGTTTCCAGTCAGTGATAGTTTCCTGGCATCATAAGATTTAGAAAATGAAGCGAAATATCCAGCAGGAAAAAAAAAACACCAAGAGGAGAAGACAAAGAAAAAGAGAACAACTTAGATTTTCTATATTTATCTGTGTGTTATGTGTATCCGCTTCACTGGGCTGTCAATTTTAATTGGGCTGCAACCTACTGTAGTTGGGTTCACACTGGTTCAATTAAAAAATCTTGTTGTTACTTTTTTTTCCATATTGGCCATAAATAGGAGTATTGTAGGAGTAATAATGTTAACCCCAGTGTCCTGGCAGAATGCCAGCTCAGGTAATTACATTCTGCCTATGGAAGTTTCAGTCGCCTTTTCAGCTGAATAGATTAGTCTTTTTTTTGCATTTCCGATCACCATGTTATATAGCACTGCTGTGTACTGCTAAAGAGCCACTCCAGATGTGGCTGCATTTTAGTGGTCACTGAACGAAGTAGGAAAAACTCAGGATCTCTCCTCCTAGTAAAATTCTAGACTATTTACAACATCAAAGTGCAATGTTGGGGGTGAGAGTTGCTTGAATTAAGGATTACTTGATGAAAGTGTGCATGGAAAGTATGGACGGTCTGTATAGATAATGGTTTGTGGAAACTTTTCATAGTGATGTGGTTATGACAAAGAAGAGTAGACAGATTTTGTAGTTTCACAAGCAAGGTAGGTCAGGCTGAGTCTTTGACTTAAAGAATGGTATAGCTTGGGAAAAATAATTCTATAGCAGCCTATTTTATAGGTTTGCACAAGGACCACTAATCATCTAAGGCAAAAAGAAGAGGGGCAGTTGCTGAAAAAATGGTGATACTGCCCTCAGAGAAGAGTGACTGGAAATGGTAATTTTGTACACAAGCTCTTCTTACCAATGGTTTAAGAAAAAAAGACACACACCTACCCCCCAATAAAAAAAAGAAAAAAAGAATGAGGACTAACCTACTGGAGTGGGTTCTTCCAGAATGTTTACTTTTATCTGTTTGAAAATTGCCCATGGTGTTGTTGAAAAACCAGACATTTGTCTACAAAATAATCAGTAGCAGCTTAACTCAGCATTTATTGACATAAACCTGACAAAGTTTGAACAGCTCTGTAGTTTCAATGTGCCCTCCTACCCCCCACCCCAAACGGGACAGTAGTGTCTGGATAGCCCATGTAAGAGTTAAGAACAAGGATTATTCTTGCATTGGGTGACTTCTGAATAAAAATGAAACTTGTGTTACAAAATGAGCAGATTAGTGATGAAGTACAATGGGCATTCAGGAAATCAGCAGAAAAGAGAGAGCATAGAGGTCAAAACACCAGTCTTTCAATAGGTCTCTGAAGCCAGGAAGGTGTGCGCAGACTCAAATGGCAGAGAGGTATCTAATTCTCACTGACTTTTGATGGTGATGTGGCACCTACCTGTCACTTGTGCCTTGGGGACATCTCCAGCTTACAAGTATTATTAGCTTTTGCTTCATTAAGGTGGGAACTGAAACTGCAGTTTAGAATTTGTCAATCTGCTATTCAGCTTGTGTTATCCACACCATCTCTCTGTCTGTTTACTGAGTATACATAGTGTTGCCTTGTAAACTATCGTCATGTTTTCTCCTTTGGGATTATAAAGACCTTGGTCAGCAGACTTTCCTTCGTCTAAGTAAGAGTGATTATTTTGATGACCCTGTTTGAGTTAACTGGAGTTTCAGTGGAATAAGCCACATGGTGGAGAATCACCTATGTGACCAAGGATGTGAGGTTTGGCCCAAATCTTCCACTTCTGATATATGGTGGTTTTAAATTCTCCCAGATTTCATTTTTCAAATTTATGGGAGGAACGCAGTTGTTTTCATTTTCTGATGGGGACTGGAAGATGAAAGGCGAGCTGCAGGGCTGGTGACAGTTCTCGGGACTGATAGCATTAGCGTATATGTCCAATCGCACACTAATGATGCAGTCCGTTAGTGTAAGGTACACAGGGAGCTGTCAGTTCTGTAGCAATCCAATTAAGTTACATGGTTTCTAAAGCTAGATGATTTGAGGAAGCTTAAAACAGAGTTAACACTGTGCTGGCTCAATGGCTGCGTCAATTATCTGGTTGGATGTGCTTGTAACTCTGGCTGCTGAAGCATGTGCACATTTTTTTTTCTTTTTTCCCTAGAGCAAGAGCAGGGAGAACACATTTAAGAGTTAATTATTACCTAGCTTTATTATTATTTATTAAATGAGAATCTTTATATGTATATTTGAAAGAGATGGTCATACCATTTGGGGAAAAAAATCCCCAACAGAATAAATAGATTGCACAATGCATTTTTTAGCCTTTTTACTGAAATGGAAATATTGAAGTTCCCCTATAGCAGCTGAAGTGGTATTAATTTGTGTGGAGGTCACTGTTTGACCTTTGCTGTGGGAAGCCTGTGTGTTTCTTGTGAAAATCTTTTCCTTCTAACCTTTAGTTTCAGATATCTGCCTGCATTTCTGTTTGTGCTATTCCCATTATCTTTGTGTCTGAAATGCATGAGACAGAAAAGGAAAGCAGCTCTGCAGCATAGCTATATTTTTTTACAACTTCTCTCTTTGTGGCAAATTAATCAAAAGCCCTGTGTGAAGTCCCCTCTGAGCTAAGCCCTCCATCCTTCCAAGGTGTACAAGGACTTGCAGTCAGGTAACCCTATCAGGTTCTTACTGCAGGTTCCTCACAGTTGCATGTGCTTCACTCTTTGTTTAGTAATTTGTACAAAGAGGTGCCTTACGTGATTTGTGAGAAACACAGGCAAGATTACCTTGCTTCTGAGAACTCTGCTTCTTTATAGTCAGAGGGGTTGTCCACCCACCCAAAATAATCTAGCTCCCCCTTGGCAAAAAGCCTGAGGAAAGAGAAGAGTCACTCCCTGTACACTAACAGCACCTGGCCTTCTTCATCTTATCTGGAAATTATGGTCAAAGTCCAGTCCTCCAAAAATGCTCTGCTGCCAATCCTGAGAAGCAAAATCACAGTTGTGACAGAATTGATGATAAAATTAATACTGATTTCACTGGGACCACTATTTCAGCCCAGACACATAGATCTAAGAAATTGCTAGCTTCAGAGAAGGAAACAGGAGAGTTGGCCGCACCTGCACAGGAGTGAAGACAATGCAGCTTGTCAGGTGCTATGTTTCAGGAAAGGTGAATTGCAAGAATGAAGGAAAATTTACAAAATAAAGCCAAAGAGGGAGGAAGAATGTGGCTACACATGTGCTTTGGAGATCCCCAAGCCCAGCCTAGCTCTGAAGATTACTCAGAATTTAACACCACCAGGGTTGATAGAAATATTTAATTTTTAAACCACGTAATGGAGAACACATCTTACTCTCATGGAAAATGAAATGTTTGGCTCAAGTTGGCATGAGTATTCCCATCAACTCATGTCTTGCAGAAAACATCCTGCTGAGTTAACTGGTTTAGCCAAGTCTGGACTTCTCTGAAGAATACACCAGTATTGGTGCTGATATTAGTTGTTGTTTTTTTTAATGGCTTTTAAAGAGCTGAACCATAGATTGCTTCTTGCTCAATTGCTCCATCCACCTTTTTTATATCAAGATATTTACCAATACATAATGACATATTTCTTCCTAGTGTTCTGTTTGCAAGCTAGCAAAACTGACCTATGAAGACAGACGTGGATGTCTTCCAGTGGAGAAATTACGTTCTCAGTATAAATTCAAGTCTTCTGCTGTGAACTTGAGCACACCATTATACTATGTAGAAGGCAAGAGTTGAAAAAGAAATTAACAAAAACGGTCCATCTGCAGTCACTGGCAAAACTCCCAAGAGAAAGCCAGCAGAAAGAAAGAATCAGGAGAATTTTTAAATGCAAAATTTCCTTTTATCATGTTTTTAATCCCATTTTCTTGGTTTATTTTTGTCTTGCTTTGTTGTTGTTTGTCTCTAGCATGTACATTCTTGAGGCTTTATAATACTTCATCTTAGGGGGGAACCTGAAGAGCGTATTTTGCCTGCTAATGAATAACCTGATTTTTTTTCATCACTGGAGCCAGAGGCAGGAGATTACAGTAGACGGAAGACTGAGATTTGCATATTAACAGTGCAGTTATTGAAGAATAGCTGTCTCATATTTAGATGAAATCGTGCCCTCTGATTCGCCAGTACCGACTGCCAGCCAATGCAGATGAGGGATTCAAAGGTCAGATTTTTTTTTTAAGAGAGAATGGTACAGTGCTAATATAAATCAGATAGTGAAACCCATGTGCAGGAAGCCGAGTAAGCGGAGTGAACCTGCTTGTCTCTGGCTCTGTAGTGGCACAGCCGCCGTGCTCTCTTGTTGGCTCCAATGAGTCTATCCCTGCATAATGTATCATACTGTGTATATTAATGTTCCAGCTTTACGGTTCTATTTCCATTAGGGGAAGATTGCCCGTGAGCCTCTTAGTGGATAAATAGGAATTTACAGCTTTCAAAAATTCTCTTAAAGCTTGCAGGATCCACAGAAGAAGGAATTACACATGAGTATTTTTTAAGATTTTAAAGGTCCATAGGGCCTAATTGTGCTCTCAGATATGTCTGTGCAGCTCCAATTGAAGGCTTGGGATATAATGCATGCTTATGCGATAGCTAAAGTGAATCCTTTTTTAAATTAAAAAAAAAAAAGTCCTTCCATTATTAAAAAATTAGACTGTAAAGTCTTCAGGGTCAAGCCAACAACTTCTCAAGAGCTATTCAGCATGTGACAAACTGAGGTCTTGGCTGGAACCTGGGGCTCTACCAACCTACAAATAGCAAATAAATGCTGAAGGTGTCAGTGAAAATCATGCAATGAAGGTAACGCCTTGTTCTGCAGATTTTTGCATGTGTGTTTGTGTGCACGCACTTATCCAGGCAGCTCTGTGGGAGAGAAGGAGGGGACAACCCTAAATTGCCATAATGAAATAACCTCATGAAGTGTTTTCACACTTCAGTCAGTTACATTAAACAAGACCAACACTGGCAGAGATATTTTCTTTTACCTCTGTTTTACATCAACCAAGGCTTATGCAACAGTCAGGAGCAGTGTGTTTAAATTGCTTGTGTTGTGGTGTTGTATGTGTGTGTGTGTTTCTAAGTACAATTGCATTCAGTGTTAGAAGAAAGAGATGAGGAAGCAAATTCAACACAGATAAAGGCAATACAAGAAATATGTTCAGACACTGGAGTTTTTGTGATTTTTTTAAAGCAGTCCTTGATTTTGCAAGCTAATTTACAGTATAGGTGAAGTACAAGATGTGCATGAACTTCCCCATGAATTTTCTATGTACTTTTTAAATGGTGCTTGCTTAAGAATGAGCAGGCTTGGGGCCTGTGCTTTAAAAGATTGAAAAGATGTGTTTCACTGTAAATAATATAGAAGAGGATGCCCAAGTTATAATTATGTCTTACTTTCATCAGGGCTACATCTAACAGAAATGCCTCCAGCAACTCTTCCTTTATTCATCTATCTGTATCACCACTAAAAAGCAAAGCAAGAACCAGTCAGGAAATAAGTAATCTACATCTGCACAGCTGGGCCCAGAGTGGCTCCTGCTCCTCAGCAGAGGTAGTTAGCACTTACCTAAACCAGTGCATTAATTCCTGTGTTTTGTCCTCCACATGTATGTCCTTGTATTGCTGGGTATAATTTGTGTCAGTACTATTTGCTGTCACTTCTCTAACTGAAGCTGTGACACTAACCCTGCCAGCCAAGGGAAAAAAGCTACACGCAGAGGCAACACAAGCCAGTATTGTTTAAATCGGATGAGCCCAGTGGTGTGGAAATCGCTTCTGTTGCATAAGTGTGCTTGCTGGTAAACCCAAGCTGATGGGCTGGTGGGCATATATAGTTACCCCAATACCTGTGGATGTAATTCAGTAACACTTTGGTGAAAAAACTACTGTAGGAAAAGAGAGGCAGGTGATTTTTCCATCAGATTTTCTTCCTACCACTAGAAATCATAGCTGCCGCGTGCAATATTTAGTATCTGATGTTAGTTTCCACCTTTCAGCCACAGCCACTTTTCACTTACCAACTAATCGTCACCTAGAAGTGTGCTGGAACGTATTATAAATGGGCATACAAAGGTTTTCTCCAGCACTAAATCACAGCTGTCTCTCACAGCAGCCCTGCATGGTAATTCAGGCCAGGAGAAGAACAGATTTTTACCATTCAAATAGCAGGAAGAGTTCAGATCAGCAATCATCTTCTGCAGGGGCTGAGATGCAGCCACAAAAGCTTTCATTAACTCTCTGCTCAGATGAGGTACTTGGTGGCATCTCTAGGAGCAGCACATGGCTTTGGAGAGGCACTTGTTGCCATCAGCTCCTCTGGGCCCAGCAACTTGTCCTGGGAAGAGCTGTCCTTGGCCACCTGCCCCATGGCTTGGCGACAGAAGGGTGAGGTCAGGTGTTCTTGCCACACTTTTGGGTTGTCTCCTTCCTGGGAGACGAATAAGCAAAAAAAAAACAACCCTGTAACAAGGGTTTCCCCGGAGGCTTTCTGGTTTTAAACCACAGCTAACTGGGAGGTGTGATGCTCTACAGGTAAGACATACAACAACTACTCACCGGAGGATTTCCAGAGGAAGCACAAATCCCATCGCATGGGGTGGACCTCCCAAACCTGCACGGAGTGCTGCGAACAGCGGCCGGGCGTGTTTGAGGGGAGGTCTCAGGGGAAACTGCGGCAGGATGCTCCGCCGGAGATGCCTGGAGCACTCCCGGCCTGTAAGGCGCGCCCCCCGCCTCCGCCCCGGCCGCCACCGCCCACCGCCCATTCCCCACCCCTCGAGCGGAGCGGGGCGCGCTCCCCCCGAAGCTTCACCCCGCTTTGTGCGGCCCCGCCACCTACCCCAGGGGCCGCATCGGGCACCTCCTCAGCGGGGCCGCTGCTCCCGGGACGCCGTGACGCCCCGTGGCTGCTCCCGCCACGGTGCTGTGCGCTCCCCGCCCTCATCACCGCCCCTCTCCCCCTTCCTCCTCCTCCTCGTCCTCCGGGAGCCTTGCCTCCCCTGCACACCTGCCTTGCCATTTGTCGGCGGCTTTGCTAGGAGGGGAGAATTTTCCCTCGGTCCCTTGCAGCATCCCTCCCCGGCACACACACACACGCTCACTCCCTCGCTCTCACACACACACAGACGGAGGCATCGCGCTGCCTGTGCACCGCCGGCCGCCGCCTCGCCGCCACCCCGCGCCGCCCGCCCCGCGCTCCCGGTAGGTACGGCTATCCCGCGAAGGCAGCGCGCTCCGGGCGGCTACCGGTGGGGGAGGCCGGAGAGGCGCCGCGGAGGGACGGGGCGGGCAGGGAGGAAGGGAGGGGAGCGGTGGGAGCAAGGGCGAGACGCGCTGCCCCGGCTCCGCCGCAGCCCCGCCGGCGGCTCCGAGCTCTGGCTCCGTTCCCCCAGCGCCGCGGGGCTGTGCGCCGCCCCTGCCCACTGCACCCCCGGGCACTGGCTCTCCCCGGTGAGTCAGAAAGTTTGCTCTCCCGGGCGCCCGGGTTTTGTTGTTGTTTAGGGTCCGCCTGTTTAGGGTGGGTTCTTATTTTCCCATTCTCGCTAGCGGGCTATTTATTTATTTATTTAGATTTTTTTTTTTTTTTTTTTTTTTTTTTTTTTTTTTTTTTTTTTTTTTTTTTTTTTTTTTTTTTTTTAATTGCAGTTGCTGCTGCAGCGGCGGGGAGGACGGGGCTGGTGTCGCTGCCCCCGCCAGGGAGAGCCCCGCCGTACTGGGCAGCCGCCCCCGGGGCACACGCGTGGACGGGCAGGCAGCGCACCTTGGGCAGCCGGGGTCGAAACCCGGGTTCCCTTCCGTTTACAAACCCCGCTTTGCCCCCACCCCGAGAGTTAGGTGGCTGCGGCTGCGAGGACCCCAGCAGCCCCCCTGCAGTTTGTAGAACAGTTTTTGGTGGCAGCTCAGGAGGTGACTGTCCCATCCCTCTCCTCCTCTTTCTCCCCGTGTCTCGAGTGAGTGCTTTAAAACAGGTTTCAGCGAAGCTGTAGGTGACAGGATCTGGGTGTGCGGCCGGTGAGGGACAGGGGAACCGCTGGGTACCGCTTTGTCAGTAGTAGTGTTATTGTAGTGGGTTGCCATCTGGGGAATAGCCGCATCCTACCCTGGTGAAGAGTGGTATTGGTTGTGGGTCGTGTCCATCTCTCGTTGCTTTGATCTAATCGCCAGAAGTAGCTTGCTGTTGTCTGAGGTAGACAAAGCTGCCTCTTAGGTTCTTTAATTGTAAATGTGTTTTTGGTGAGGGCTCCCGGTTTCTGAAAGGAAGGTTAGAGGTTGAATAAATCCCTCTCTGGGCAGGAGAGACAAGAAGCTCTCAGATCCTTCCCATGAATTGTGTATTTTCTATGTTGAGTGTTATTACTTTTTTTTTTTTTTTTAAAATCACTGGGACTTCTGCTGTAATATGTCAAAAAGCTTTCATGTCTTTTGCAATGTACCTCATTAATTTTTTCTTCAAATTTAAAATGGAGTGATAAAATACATGGACATTAATAAAAAAGTTGAAAGACTTTGAAATAGTGCGTGTTGTGCATGGTGTGAAATTGCAGATACACATTAAAGAATAGTAACTATTCTGCCTGTTGTATTTAAAACCTTTTTCTTTATGGCTTTGTGCCGAACTCTCTTCATCTGTCCCTCAGCTTTTAAGTATGATTGTTTTTTGCTGTTGAGGTCTCCTGTCATGTTGTGGGGATGCCTTGCTAGGCATCCACATTTGTCTAATTTTAATAATCTTTTAATCCCTCACTTTACAAAGACTTGGCACTGTAAAAATACATGGAATGTGCTATTGTGGCTTTCAATTTTAGATCTCTTTTCCTGATGCTTTTATTTATTTATTTATCAATCTGTTTGTTTATTTATTTATTTATGTTACAACCGAAGGGGGGGAAGGGGAGGAGTAGAGTAAGGAATTGTCTCTGGCTCTTCTATCCATTCAAATGTGAAAAAAAAAATTATTATATGAAGAAATCAAGGCACTCAAACAACCCTGAGCTGAATTCCAAGAACAAAAATGACTCTGGTGTGTGTGCTCACTCGCACCAGGCATTCTGCAGCATGTGGTATTTACAGAACTTGCAGCGTACAGTAGCTCTCCAGTAGTAAGGGAACGTTTTGTATCCTCAGAAGCAAGAGAGTCTTTGACAAGTCGGCAAAACTACAGATACAGCTGAGGAATGCTGATACACGTGTGTATCATTAAGTTCATTTTTTTTGCAGGATAGTTTGTCTTCCTTGACCTGGAATATATACATCCTTTTCCTTGAATTTTGAGGCATTTTTTATTGTTCCCTTCTGTGTGCATGTGTTTTAATGTTAGTCATAATCTTTCTATAAAATAGAAAATAATCTGGTAATAGATTTAGAAGACTCTATTGCCAGGCAAACCAGGCAATAGATCATGAAATCAGACAATAGTATTTTGTTTCCTAGCAACCCCCTACTGCGAACAGAAAACAAAACGATGGTGGATGCTTCCACATCGTGATAGCTGTATGTCGAAACCACCAAGTAGTAGGTACAGAACTATTAATTGTGCAGTGAGATTTGCTACTATTTGTTTCAGATGCTTTGGTAATATTTTCCTTTTGTGAGAAAGGGATTTGCTGGGATAAAAGCAGCTAAATGGTTAAAATTTGACTCTGCTGTTTTAGCTTAATAACAATGTCTGTTACAATGAAGAGGGCACAAAATTAAGTAGTAACTGTAGCATTTTTGCCAACAAGAGTGATTTGAAATACCCTGTTCTTATTGCTGGTCTATTTCTAAATCTATACTGTTAGAGACCCTTGAAAAACTGAATTTATTGTCTCCTATGCCAAGTATGCAATATCATTTTGGACTTTGTCTTGTTAGTCTCCTTTAGCTTTGTGTTTTAACACTACCTTTGGTACAATGTATTGAAAGAAAAATCCTTTGCACTCACAGAAATGGGAAGTAAAATCCAAAGTGCTGCTTTGCCAGGTTTACGTTCTTGGCACCCAGTTCACCCCTTGAACAGAGCCAGAGCTATCACAGTGCAGCAGGATCAGGTCCTAAGCCATGATCTTTCCAAAAGTGCTTTTGGTAATGCAGGAATTCCCGTAGTTAAAGCGTCTGAGCATTGAAATGGCATCTCGACCCTGGACCAATCTTGGATGCACTTTGTGCACTGCTATCTGTCTGAAAAAATCCATTAGTGCAAGCTGTGGATCTAACCCGGTATCGGTGTTTGCTGCCTACCCCATTTCAGCCTTCCAGCAGGTGTTGGTGCTTAGAAGGCTGCTGGAGATGCTGAACCGCAGTAGGGAAAGGAAGTGAGTAGGCACAGATGAGTAGTTGTACATATAATGTAGCAGAGTAGTTTCTATGTTTTTGCCTCTTTCCCACCTTTCCTTCCTTTATAGGAGAAAGTGGGGAAAAGTTTTTCACAGAGTTTTGCCTCCAAGTCTTTGCTATCTACTGATATTTACAGAGGTCACACTGTAAATAAACACAGTGGTAGTTTTCGTATTGGTTGCACCAGTGAATCTGTGACAGTGAAGGTATTATTTCCATCTGGGAAACTATAAAATCACAAGAAAAATTTGCTGTGGGGAAGAGCGTGAACTTAATCATGTATGCATTATTAAACAACAGTACTTGTGCTAGGCATGGGAATGGCGTTCTCTGAGTGACTTTGGGGTTCACAGCATTATTTAACAGATCCAATATGTAGTCATGTACAATTTATTCATATTGCTTATAGGTATTTTTCTGGTTCATCTCAAGTACTGAGGTACTAAAGTGTTACAACACATGCCACTTCAGTAAAAAAGGTGGAGCTGGAATGGTCAGAGAATATTATAATTCTGATAAATATCAATGAGCAGCCACTTTCTTGTATATATTTGGAATCACACATTTTAGTACCACAGCATGTGTGGATGGTTTAGTTTAGAATATGTTAATTGAATTTTGGAAGACTTTATGGATTGAGAGGAAGTAAGCATTTTCCAAATTTTCTTCTCAGTTTCTTTCTCAAATGGCACTCCTCCCAAACCTTGAATCTTACAACTAGGTAGTCTGCAGATTAAGCTTGGTATGGCTGCCTAATTGCAGTCCCCACTTAGTCTCTGTGTTTACTAGGCAGCAGAATGAGGGAAGGCAAAGAAAATAAGAAGTACAAACAAAAAACAAGGGGGAGAGAAGGGTTGTGAAGTATTCTGCGTGTAAACAATGGAAGACATTTGGAAGTGATTTTCAATACTCTCCATGAAATTCCTGTTATGCCAACTGCATTTATTGCTGATGATGAATGTAAAATCTTACATCTGCTGTCATGTGGGTAAGCAACTGATGGAAATGGTCAACGCATGACCAAAACCAAAGACTAGTACCTTCTTCCCCCATCTTCCCCCTACAAATCCATCTTTTGTGGAACATTGACTTAAGTCTATGAATTAAGAAATGGACAGCTTTGTTCTCTCCATCTAACTGTGCAATGATGGTAGTGGCTAATGAGTTAACAGGGAACATGCTGCATATCTTACTGAGATACATGTGCTTCTTCAAATTTTCACAGTGCTTTTTTTTTTTTTTTTTCCAAGAGGGAACTGCAGTAATGAGAATGAGTGTTACTTACTGTATGTTTAAGTCCTATAGACTTAGTGATTACTGTACTGTTGCGTATTTACTTAGGTATTTGTTTTCTATTCTTATTTTAAGAAAGGAACAAAAGCATGATGTCAGTTTTGGACTCTCTTGAAGCTTCATTTTTAAATCCTGTAACATAAAAGCATTGAGCTGTCAATTCTTGCCAAATATGGAAAAATAAACCATCCAAGTGATTACAGAAACTGAGGATTTGGTTCAGCAAAGCACTGACTTGCATACCTAACTTTTTTTTTTTTTTTTAATGTATGCTTAAGCTCATCTCTGCTTGCCGAGATCAACTGGTTTTAAGCATGTGCTTAAAGTTAGACATGTAATTAAATGCTTTGTTGAATAGGGACCTCAAGGAAAACCTATCACCTTTGAAACTAACATGTTTGCTTTTGAGTAAACAGAGCTTCAGGGGAATTCCTACAGGATAGTAGAGTGAAGGGAACAAATCTGGGAAAAAGGCAACTTCATAGACGTCTCAAACTGTGAACATACTGATGGGTAATAGCAATGTTGGAAGGGATCAGGAATTAATATATGAGTCTGAAATGTGACTTGATTGCAGAACAGGTACCGTGTCCGTGAGCAAAGAGGTGAGATTCCCTTTTTATAAGAGTGTGCCATGAACACCTCTGAAAACTGAATATTGTGTCAACAGGAAGATATTTACAATTTGAAGGAAGCTTAGAGAAGAGCAACAAAATGTTTGAGGGTCTGAAGGAACTAGATGAGGGGAAATATTGAAAAATATACGTGTTTCTAGGCTGACACTGAATATAACGTTAAGAGATAGGTTAACTGCATGTAGATATTTGAAATATATTGTAGTCAAAGGATTCTGGTGGTTTTTTGTGCATATGTGGGAGAATACCTAGGAATAAATAGAGAAATCAAGGAACTAAAATTCTAAGATTAATTGTAGGCAAAAACATAATGACAGAAAAATATATTGGAGCATGTAGTAGTCCAGGTGTAGTGAGAGCCCCTCCCTCCTCTTCAGACATTTAAAATAAGAGTAGGCCAGTGACTAGCAAATGTACTGGTGGAGGCAATTCTGTGTTTTCAAGGAGATGGAGTACAAGATATATCTGCCCTTTTTCATGTCTCTATTTTGTTCCAGTTTTAGCTGAAGGTTACCAGAGAAACTAGGTCAGATACTGGGCCAACCATCCTTGACTTGATTTTTCTCAAACTGGAGTGTTTGTACTTTGGCCAAGTGGTTCCTGTGCCGAGACAGTTGAGTTTTACACTTTCATAAATGCATGACTCAGAACAGGGTCATCATATGGGCTCAGGCTGAGTTAATGCTGGGATGGTAAATGTGCAAGGATCGGCTACAGTGGATTTCTTTTTTTAGTGAACAGCTCTGGTTTATTAATTTGTTTTTCCTTTTGAAAACAATGAACATCTTGGGGTGGTGTAGAGGGCACAGAAGTGACAGCTTCTTGTTTGTTGACAGTTTCTGCAGCATTTTTGTGATCATCTAAGGAAACTTACTGCCATCAGCTAGCGATGATGGATAGTAGGTACTACTGCTTCCTTCCTGTCCCCCTGTCATATGCCCTGGGCTCGTAACAGCTGTCTTTTGTGATCTGGCTAGTCTGTGTGCAGCGCAAGTCCTGATGGCTACTGCCATCAGTGGCATGTTTTTTGGAAGAGGCTGAGATATATGGATGACCTTTCCCAAGGTGCATTGCTCCCTCATGTATTCAGACTGGGAGGCAACTCAGCCAGGGAAGATGGAGGTTCAGGGTATAGTGGCAATTTTCTGAGGAGCCCTTGTCTGGAATGATGTTAGTACACTGGTTTCTTGCAATTTGTTTTACTTGAAGGAACTGTTCAGAAAAAAATATCGTTGTTTAGACTGATGTCATCAGGGAATGTTTTCCAACAGCCATGCCAATTGCAGAGGAGGAGGTGGATTTCCCTCTGCCATGCTTTGTGGATACCTGACAGCCAACTGTTTACACAAGGCCTATTTTGGTTACCATAAGGTAAAACTAAGTGATTGAGAATAACTGTGATCATGCAGGAGTACCAAACACAAGTGAAAGCTCATCTGGGATAGAGCTTGTTGGTGAGACCGACTTTTGGTTTAAGTACTTGATGGTGCAAGAAAGGGGTGTTTTGAGATTGTAGAAGAGAGATTTAGGTTTCCTCTAGGTTTTCTGTGTGCAGAATAAAACTGAAAAATCTGTATATTAAAAAACAGTACACTCCAAATACACCCCAGGTGATTGCTTAAAAACAAATACTCTACAGGTAAGCCAGATTCAGCCTTTGCTGGAGGGGTTGATTGATAATGTTGTTAACAGAGGTCTGAGAAGAGGTTGAATGAAGTGGGAGGAAAGTTTGGGGTTTTTTTAGGCAGCATGTGAAGGTTAAGACTGAAATTGTTGTCAATCTTGCTGATGTTAGAGGGACAGTTTGTTGATGGGTGCATAGTTTGTTGATAGCTGGATAAGACAGATAAAAAGACCCTTGCAACTGAGTGGATCAAGCTCAGTAGTTGCTGGTAATGAAATTGGGTAGATTGGTTTACTTAGGATTCCTTGTGTATGTTAATAATGCTCTTTTGTGGAAGTGTGTGTAAGATCAGACTTGTTGGATGGAATCCTTTAGACTGATAGATACTTTGTAAATGTAAGATTATTATTTTGTCGCCTTTGTAAGGAGAAGCTAGGTCAACAACAATCNCTGCCTGGGGTAGAGTATAGTGAGAGTTTAACAGTATTTTTTACAACTCTGTTTAGACTTACACATACCTGTCAGAAAGCATTTTGACAGGGAAGCAAAGAAGAAATGAAATAGAAGTAGCTGATAAAGGCATGGGGTCAATTTTGGGAGGTGGAATGCAATAACTAGAATGAGAGTGTGGCCTTAAAATGGATGCTGGTGCTCATGTCCTTATGAGAGGAGTCAGGAAGACTTTTAATGATGACAAATAAGTTTGTTTCATCTGAAAGTAGCAGATTACTGCTTAATATCTCGGTGGTCTGACATTCTGTGAAATTGTGTTATATCCTAATTCAGTGGCTCCTCTGCATATTCAATAAGAGCTTGCTGTTTTCTACCAAGTGAAGCAGTTCCCTCTCATTCTGCAGTGGTAGAGGCCTGTATTTTGGTGGCAAAGATCCATGGATTAATCTTTTCTGATGACTTACGATGGATGTTGGCATTAGTTCAACACTGACTCAGAAGAAAGAGTTGCGTTTACTGAGTAAGTGATCCACTTAGTTTGTTGAGAGTTTTCCCCAGAGGTGTGACGCTTGCTTAGCAGTGAATTCTGCAGAGAACACAGCCCACGGTAGTATGGTTGTAGATGCATCAAAAATTGTGTGTTTACGGTCCTTTGCTGGCAGGTAAGGACAACAGGCACCTTGGTGTGAACAAGCGCTGTGTGCGGATATATGAGCTATAAATTCATGCATCCTCAATGCCTCCTCTGCACGTGCACATCTGGCTTCCACCATCTTCACGCAGAGCATAAATGGAGGTGTTGGTGGCAGGCTGTTACATGTGAAAGCTGAAGACTTAAAGGTCCTCAAAAATACGTTTCATTTAGAATCTTCTTTACTTTGCCTTTCCATTAGCTGACCTAAAATGAGCATCTCTTAGGTTGATTCCATTTTAGCAAATGAAGGCACCCTTGGCCAGTTTTTTTGATTTGAGGTTAATATCTTAACAGTAAGAGGAAATGCTGCTCATGCTGATGACTCTCTTTTCTGCAATGTAATCTCCTATTTTTTATGAACCAGATAGCCATTACCATTTTATTTAACTGACAGCCTGTGAGAGAACATGCATTTTCAGTTCCTACAGGGAGCTGGGCTAAACTTGAGCTGGTGCAGTCCAGGTGAAAGGCTGGGTGTACTGTTGCCAGTCTACTTAACTATTCAGTTTCTTGCCGGTTCTGTAAGGTTAATTCTATTCTAGAAAAACATGTGAAACCAGGTGCTGTCCGTGTGTCATTAGTTGTGTTTTGCAGTTTTATTTTTCATAATACGTTTGTTTAACTTTTGCATCATTTTGTACAACGTATGTAATGTGTAGTTTATATTGTTTTCTCTGCAAAACAGAAGACAGCTGTAATTTCAGCCTGGGAAGGGAACTATTAACATTTTTTAAGTAAAGAAGAAAAGCTGAAAAACTTGAATTCTTTTTAGTTTTTTTGGAAAATATAAGGGAGTTTATGTAACTGCATGAAGGAAAGAGAAGGCTCGTTGACAGCGAAAGAACAGAGTAGCTGCTTAATGTAATCTGCTCTCCGTGGATAGTGGTGAGAAGGAAGAGAATGGAGAACTGCACAGTCAGAAGTGGGCTTCGTTTGTTCAAATCTGGAAAGAGGCAGCACATCTGACAGGGCAGCTTTGTATAAGGCCAGCTTGCCAGTCTTGCACCTATGTTTACCTTTTCCGTAGTAACAAAATTGACTCTATTCGGTACTATAAACTACAAATAAAATAGAAATGATAAAAGTAATAATTTTCGGGCTCATCTTCCCGAAGAGTAAAGGGAGTAGTGTGAAGCGAATCAGTCAACCCGCTGTAATCAAACAATTCTTCTATACATAAAGTACAGATGTTACAGGAGTAGCTACACAGAAAAGACTAGTGGTCATCTTGAAATAATGCAGAAAATCCTTTTCTTTTGGTTCTTCAATGTCAGATGAGCTGCCAGATGAAACTCAATATTGAATTGGAAGCAGAAGATTGAGTTTGATAGTTATGAGGATAAGATGCTTTGACAACCCCGTCATTGTTGAAATACAGCTGTGATGATCACTGAAGTCACAGTTCTAGTTGTTTCAGTGGCTCTTCAAGGCCACTTCATTCTAGAGGAATCAGTTTGTTATCAGGGAGGACAAAGTGTGATAGCCATTCCTATCTTAAACACTAGGAGAATGAAGACGTCAAACTTGGTAAGAAACGTCCTTTCGTGGTAACATTGCTGTCAACATAACATAAAATGAGCAATATAGGGTGAGATGTAAGCCTCCATGTACTGCCCTTTTAAAGACATTTGATTTCACTAGTTCACTATTAAATGGATAAAGGAAAAGGGAAATGCAGAACTAAAATCCCAAACCTAAAATAAACAGCACTTCTATTAACACAAGGTGGCTCAATGAATATGAGAAATGTTCAGAGGGTGGCTATAAGCATCCATGCAAGTTAAAATACACACCTTTGTAATGCTCTCAGTCATGTCTCTAAGGGATGCCGTGGGATGGCTGTACGACAAGGTGGTGTTCTGTAAGTGCCTGAGGAGCAAGTGTAGCAGCAGCAGAAACAAAATGAAATGAAAACTTCTGAAACAGGTTTGGCCTGATGCTATGTTCATTCTCAATGAGAAAGAACCATCTGTGTAATTAGGAACTGGCTGGA
>VZTO01000376.1:1492-65267 GCA_013400615.1 Syrrhaptes paradoxus | reverse complement strand
GATGCCCCATCCCAGGAAACATTCAAGGTCAGATTGGACAGGACTCTGAGCAACCTGATCTAGTTGAAGATGCCCCCGCTCACTGCCGGAGGCGTGGATTGTATGACCTTTAAAGGTCCCTTCCAACCCAAACTAGTCTATGATTCTGTTTTAATTCAAACCTTTCTGTCTGCCAGTCCCCAACAAACATGACTAAAAGCTCCTAGAAAGTAAGAATGGCTCAGATGAAGGGAAATTACTTGTAAAGCTGCTCTAATATGAGCATATTCTGTGTCTTAAACCCATTTTACACTATGATTACAGACAGACCTTTGCACCTGCATAGCTCCTCAATAGCTTAATACATCTACAAAACACAGGGTGCAGCTACATCCAACTAGTTAAGGAACTGACCAGTACAAACGTGTGACAGTTGAGAAACAAGGAGTATCAATCTAATTATGCAACTAAAAATAGTATTTCTTAGATTTTCTTCTTTGCAGGGTTTTGTACGTGATCTATTCACACAATAAATACAGTTTTTAAAATTAACCTACCTCTTGTTCTTCCTGAGTTCCAATCACATTCACAAACATTTCACATATGGTACTGATGTGGGCTTTTCTTACTTGTAAAGCAGATTCATAGCCAGCTGGAACAAACTCCAAAAAATATTGCAGTATATGGCAAAAAGCAGCTTTCAGCTTTTCAGACTGAAGACACCTAAACACATCACCTTCAAACAACGCACAGAGCTTCTCTAGTAGCATATTCAAGTAGATGGGTTCAATATTTTTATGAGAATCTGCTTCAAAAGGCAACAATGTCCTCACCAACAGTAAGAGCGGTTCTCCAAAGAGTTCTGATTCTTCAGTATCCATTTCAAGTGCTGACTGTAGAATTCCAAAAAAGACTGCGAAGAAAACACTGGCCAGCTGTTCAGGAGGTCCTCCTAAATTAATTAATTTTACTAAAAACTTCACTGACAAAGCTTTAACTTCTGGACTGCCATAGTCCAACAGGGAGCAGCCTATCCCCCAGAGAATAATATCTTGTCTTACAAAAAACACATCTGAAACAATGTCTGTCAGAATAGACAATAATATAATTTCCAAACATTCTACATTGGGCATACCCATCAGCTGTAATGGTGCCAATCTCAAATATCCCACATTGTCACTTGCATTGGTTGAAAATCTCTTTACAGCCACTGGCCAGACCAGTCCATCTCCCCAGAGATGCTTTTGTGCATCTGTTTCATGCAGGAAGATTAAGTCTTGGAAAAGCTGTAGCAAGTCTTTTGTTAGTACTTCAAAAATGGAGAAACTCTTCATTTTAAACAGAAAAAGTAAAGAGCAAATGACATCACAAATGTTCTTGTGCAACATGTTGCAGTTTGGAGTTGCAGCAATTCGGAGAAGCCTTGTTATGATCCAGTTACTAAATTCTAGGACACAGCAAACAGAAAATTATTAAAACCAAAACCTCCTGTTATGACCACCTCCTTGAGAGCAGGCTGCTCATCTGTAAAACATGAGAGCTCCTCGAGATAAATGCAGGTAGGCTTAGTAATCAGAGAGCCTTCCCCGGGACACTTCTTCAGCTAATCTTATTGAAAAAGAGGAAAAGGGGGTGGGTGCATGCACAGGTGGGGGAGAAAGACAGGCATTTTACATTGGGTAGTTCCAAACATTTTCCTCTGCCCAAAAAACCATCGGGAAACAAATGTGTACAGGATCTCTCATTGACACGAACTGGGTAATACACCACTAAGCAATGGTAGCGACTAAGGTCAAACTCTGTCCTGACAAATTTTCATTATCACAAGTGCAAATCAATTCACAATATTAAATATTTATCATAATATTCACTTACTTATGTGTTAATCCCAAACTTACGAATCTGCCTTTTTCCCATTTTTGTTCTTTTGTATGATCCCACTGTCAGAAAATTCAAATCCTGAAAATATCAAGCTTCAACATAAACATTTTCAACAAACTCACCAATGCAACTGCATTCAGTTTCCACCTGATTTCCATCCACATTTACAAACATAAGTGGGGAAGATTTCATGATATGTTGAATAAAATCAAGCAACATTACAGAGCTTGGCTGTGAATCTGATTTCTTCATCAGTTCCAAAGCAACTTTTAAAAAAAAAAGAGACATTCCTGAATTAGCATTGCAATAAATCAGCTTCACAAATTTTGTCCACACCTAAAGAAGAATTGTTTTTATATAAAATACTATAATATGGTATTAAACCTGTATAATTATAAATTGGGAGTGTGCTTTATTAATCCATTAAGAAGATTTTGTGTATAATGTAAATCCTCTACATGACAACAAACTGTATCAAGAAAAACATAAACTATTCAGCTTAAATACTATTAATTGACATTACATGCATTAACATTTTCTTAGTATTAAATCAAACATTTGATGAGTGAAGAATAGCAAGTAGTTAACATATTAATTTTTAATCACACAATTTTCCCTAGGTTTCTGATCTTGGTAGAAAAAAAACCCTAAAAATTGTTCTAAATCTCCAAGAAGTAGAAGTATTTAAACGGTAAATTCAGCTTAATGAATCAGAAGGTTTAGCAAAATAGTAAACATATCCAATGCTGCTATGTAGCTCCACTGAAACAGGTATCTGAATCACATCAAATTGATCCAAATTCCACACGGTTAGTTAGCATAAGAAGGAAACTATCTCAGATTCAGATAGCAATTAACTAGAAAAGTTACATGGCAATGACAAAATACAACACTTCAAAATTGATTCAAAAGCAGTATTATCTAAAGCAGACTGTCTTTTTGTTTTTATTTTTATAGACTTTCCCTTCAGGAATATAAGAATATCAATAAACACATCATGTACAGAGTAACACCACTATGACACTTAAATTGATCAATTCACTAGACAAAATATCAGCCTTACTGAGACAGCTACCTGAAATTATACCTCAGAAACAGTAAGTTACCCTTACTGTGATTCTCCTTGATGTAAACGTACAGGTAACTACAAATGATAATTTTGTAGTATATGTACTTCGTAACTACCAAAATGTTGTTGAAGTACTATAATAACTGGAACCTTAACATGACTTCAGGAGTACTAAGACAAGGCTTTGTTATAACTCTCAAATTAAATATAAAGCTGTTTATATCAAAGTATTTCAATTCTGAAAGACCCTGTGAGTATTAAGACTTGCAAGTTAGTTTACTCAATGAAAAAAATCACACTACATGATACTCCTGATTTTCAGCATTGCAAGCATTTATATGCACTGCATTTCCCCTGTCTTTTTTTTTCTTAAGTTACTTCACATCATAATAGCAAATACTTCATCATGCAAGTTATTAAAAAATAAGTCAAAAATGTATTGCATTCAACTTCTAAATCTTTGTTGAAATGAGAGTTGTAACTTTTCTGGCAGAAATTACTTTCTGCCAGAAGCATAAAGCAGGTAATCATTTTAAAAAATAGGGATGTAATACTTACCAACATCTACATCTGTAAGAATTCTGTCAATGAACTGGCAGAGTATCTGTCTTGGTTTCTGCACAACTGTATTGTATTCTTCTGGACTAACACTAAAATTAAAAGTACATTATTTTGACATCATCCATTTTAAAATACAAAATAGTTATTTGAAGCCTATCTCAACAATACAATGTTAAATGCTGATTTTTTTTTTCTTTCTAGAAGCCTTCAAAAAGAAATACAAACTCATTTCTTGTTCTAGCAACCAGCATAATGGCTCTCTCTTTTCTTATTCTTCAGAAATACAAAGTTTTATGAAGTGCTGAAGACAATTTTTGTTACACAATTATGTTTCATATCCATCAAATCCACATCTGGCAGACCAAGGGATTTATCTGCATGCTATTAGCAAGCAACAAACCATTTTCAGTGCAGAAAAAAAAAAATTAAGAACCCCTTTCACTTCTGGAATTAACCCACATTATTCATCTGATTAGCTATCAACACCCTGGGTAAGAGCGGTCAATAGCAATTGCTCAGGTGGCTAAGAGGGCAGCTAGCTCTTCTCACCTCAAATCTTCAAAATACAATCGTACCCCCATGTCAGCTAGCTGCCTACCACAGAACACAGCTGCAGACTTGATGCTGCCATTAAAACTTCGGGGCATGTTCAAGGTCGTTTAATTCCCAATGAAACCACACTGCGCTGGGACAACACGCAGGCCAACAGGCCTCTCCCATCAGGTTTACCAGCAGCACCCGTGAGGAAGGGAGCCACCCAGGCAGGCGGCGGGAGGAGAAAACGACCGCGAGGAGAGGAGGGCACAGGCCCAGCCTCGGGCGGCCTCGCAACGCGACGGGAAAGGAACCTACTTTGCCCCCTTCCCACGCCACACATCGGTAACGAGGCCGGGCGCGCTTCCCCCAGCGCAGCGCAAGGCAACAGCACCCCCCAACACGCACACCCCTGCTACGAGGCGGAGGCAGGGTCCGCCCTACCTGGCCAGCTCCCGCAGCGCCGGGATCATGGAGGCCATCTCCAGGCCCTGCTCGGCCATGGCTCCCGCTTTGAAACAGGCCGCGCGCCGCCGAGGCGGCAACTGCGCGACGGCGTCCGGCAGGACCCAAACCTCCTCTGCAGTGGAAGGAGCGGCTGCGCTTCCCGGCGGCGCCGCAAAAGTTTAACCGCTTCGTCACCAGAAGGGAGAGCAGTCACGGCGGCTCCATGATCGGCTCCTAATGGCCTCCCACGGGTACCTCGCTGCCCCAGCAGAGCTCTCCTCCGCGGTGCAGCGCACAGACAACAACCTCGGTAAGAACCGACCAGGGGCCGAGCGCACCCCGCTGACCCGCGGCTCTTTCCCGGCACAGGCAGCGCGGGGCTGCCGGGACGGCCAGCGGAGTCCGGCCACGACGGGCGCCTCAGCGGAGCACGAACTGCGGCTCCAGGGGACTCGCAGGACACGGCGGGGAAGCGAAGTGCCGCAGTTTTGAGGGTGGCTTAAACGGAAGATGCAGCGGCCCTAGTCTGAGGGTCAGCGAAAAGGAAACTTCGGTGCTGGCTGAGAAACCCTCGCTAAAGCGCTCCCTGCAGCTCACCGCCCGCCCCGGGCTGGCCTGGGCCGGCCACTGCGGCACTGCCCTTAGGGGCGGAGGGAGGGCGCATCCCCAACCTTGGTGGCCTTCAGCCCTCTCAGGTGTGAGGCGATTCCCTCAGGCCGCAGAGAATTGCCCCGCCTCGGCCCGCCCCTGCCGCTTGCTGCCCTGCCATTGGCCGCTGGCTGTGCCCGTCATCCCGCCCCGCCCCGCTGGTAGCAGGTGGCGGCGGCCCCTGGCGGGCGCGGCGGCACTGCGGGCGGCAGCAGCCGGCGGCGGGTGGGCAGGTAGGGAGCGAGGTGCCGGTGGCTGGTTCTCTGTGTTTCTCCCTCTCTGTGTCCTTCCTTCGCAGTGTCTGGGGGGGAGCAGGGATGAGCCCAGTTCTCCTGGCTGGTGTGAGGCGGGAGGGCGCGTTCTGGCGGGTGTGGGGGCTCGGCGCCCACCGGCGCAGCGCTCTTCCCTGCAGGTAGCGGCGAGGGGCTTACTGAAACAGTATTTAAAATATTGCTGGTTTGTTTTTCCTTTAACTTTTAGTGTATGTTGCTTTCTGTTAACGTTCCCTGGAGGGAGTGAGCGCGGTTAAGTGCCTGAAGTACGAAGGGTTTTGAGGAAAAACTGAGAAGCTCCTTGAACGCTGTAGGGTGTGTGGAGAGCGAGGCGCTGCCTGACAGCGGCGGGCGGTTGTGTCTCAGTCGCGGTCCTGCGATGGGCGAAGGCTTACCGCCTGTGGGCCCTGCCGGGGCAGCACGTCTGCGAGACTGGAGAGAATAAAAGGATAAAATGTGGCGGTTTGTGTATAGGTGGGGATAGTGGGGAGGGTATGGGAGGGGAAATTGGAGTCCGAGGTTTGTTTTTTTAGTTAGGAGGTGTAGCTCTTTCTGCATTTGTGCATGAACTTTGTCTTGGTGTTTTTTCTGGGTTGAAATAAAATCCTCTTGGAGGCTTCTAATTCTGTTGCCTGTTTCTGCTGTGCTAGGGCTGTGTCTCTTGCATGTAAAGCAGTCTGCAAAGTGGGTGCATGTGTGTAATTCAGTTACTGATTGATTTTAGATAGAGGCTTTCAGTGAATATATTATCAATTTTTCATTCACAGATAGTTATTTTTGTCCTGCAAAATATATGTATGCTGTTTCAGTAAAAATTCTGCTGACCTTTCAAAGGTTGCTCACACGGGGAGGACCTGGAATACTTTGAGAAACTTTACAAAACATAATGGGGTTTTATCTTAATTTGTTTATGAACACATATTGTAGTGTTTCCTACCAGCTGACTTTAAAAATTATTAGTCTTTCAAGAGACATTCCTAGAGAGAAAGAAGAAACTATGTAGCTTTACATGTTTTGTTAAGTAGAACTTTTATGGTCCAGGAAGACCAACTACATGTTCTCAGTTTTATTTTTGAACACAAAATTTTCTACACACTTTCAAATAAAAAAGTATATTTATTGTAAAACAACATTTTGAGTGTAAACTTTAAGCCTGAGACAACAGTCACACTAACAAAGGTGTAAATTGCATGACTTGCTAATTTGATGTAGAGTTAAAATTCATCTTCTTGTTTCTTCCTTATCCCATGATTTTATACTTCTATGTCTCTTGACCCTCAGAGGAGGAACAAGTGTATTATGATCCAGCTGGAGAGAGTGACTAATTGCTAATGAGAATAGTGTGCCTTGAGACCATTCTGTATTTTGTCCTCTAATGCAGCATTCATACTGGTGAAATGACTCTTAGGTGTGCAGAACTCACAGCCTGCAGAACGCGGAGGGAAATTCATGCAGATAGGTAGAGCTAAGTACCAAATCCTGTGTACGTGGCACTACCCAGATTTCTGCTAAGCTGACATTACTCTTTCTCCACTGGGGCAGTCCTCTCACTGTATAGTTGCATGATTCTTCCACACCTTGGCCTCTGTCTTTCGTTTTCATTTCTTCTTTACCACACGCCTCTGCAGGTCAATGTACTTATTTTAAGACACTGAATGACTTTGCCTTGGACCAGCAGGTGCCAGACCAGAAGAGCATGTTGATTGTACTTTTATTCCCTCAGTTGTTTAATTCTGGGGTGGAATTACTGATCTTCTTGAGCCTCACCCACCCTGTGGATGCATGGGAGATGTTCCCTCATGTGGTTAGTGTGACTGCAGTTAAACCTAATCTCTCTCTTGCAGATAGACACAAATGATTATACTAAGACATTTAAATGAACGTGTATTCCGTGATGCATTCATGAACTGTGAAATATGAACGTTATACAAGCTGATAGGGTGGTTAGAGGAAATGGAGCCAAGAAGGTGTGTGGAGCTCCTCCAAACTGTACTGCGTAGTTTCATGTAATATCAAGGTGTGCTTATGGCTTATTATTTGCATGGTTGCTGTAAAAACACCCAGTAGTCTGTATGATTGCTTGAAGACTGATCTCCATATATAGTAATGAAAGTGTTTGACAGAGTAGTTGCCTGACCTTCGAATGCATTGCATTGTTCCTGTAAACCATAAAAATGTGTATTCCAGCATGCTCTCTCTTTATCTGTGCCTGTGTTGCTTAGTCAACTTGGTTGGAGTGAAGGGGCACGGATTAAAGTTATATCTCATCCTGAACATTGATTTGATGTTAAAAAAAAAAAAAAGTGAAAAATTGAAAGTGGTGGTAAGAACAACAGGCAAGCCAGAAACCTAGACGCAGAATATGTACATCCAACTACTAAGTAAAAACTTACAGGTGAAAGAGGAAAAAGAGTCAGGAAAGAAAAATATATAAAATGAAAATCTGCTTTTCTCGTGTCTTTTATTTCTATATTTAATCTAGATAGTCCTAGTCCTGCAAGCATTTATCTACATTTTTTTATATGAATAAATCTGCTTACATACTTAAGACTATTGAGGATGTAAAATTAAACATTTGAGTAATTTAGAGAGATAACATGTTAGATTATACATTATTTTGGAGCCTGGCATTATTATTTACATAGTAACAATGACTATTATTTGCTTATCTCCAACTACTACTATTAAAAATAGTTGCCTGTATCTTTTTGTTACTTGTTTCTTGCTTTGCAGTATTTCTAGAAAAGTATTATGCTTGAGGCTAGCAGCTGTGGAGGAAACTTTCAGAAATGTATTTAGTACCGGGATCAGTGTGATAAAATCAAGACTTTTTGAGTTCATAATTTTTGAATGAGTGTTAAGATGCCTGAAATCTAGTTCCTTAAGGCAAAATTTGCAGAATCTTAAATGCTGATTTTTGAAAATTAAAATGCAGAACTGAAGAATGTAACTGTTAGAATGATTTTGTGGCAGAATTTTTTCTGTGGTTTAATTGTCTCTGGATTTTTTTTTTTAACTTGTAGCAACAGTGATGCTTAAAAATCCCTTAATAAAGTGCAAAACTCTGTACTGGTCATGCTAGAAGAAAATTGTGCAGTGTTTAAATTTAAAATGTCATTTAAACCATGTCTGAAAATTCTGGCTGTTGTATTTATGTAGGTTTTTCTTTTATTAAAGTATTTCTTCAGTGAAAATCAGAATAACTGTACCTGCTACAATTTTTATAGTGAAAATTCATTGTTTTCTGAGAGATTTTGTGTGAGGAGAAATAATTTTCTACCTGGTTCTGTGTTCTGTACTGATTAAGACTAGAATAGAGTTTATGCATGGGAATATTGATAAAAGTTCTGCTAAATGTCAGCTTTCCCTGTCACATGGCTTACGAGAAACCAACACAATGGAGGAGGGAGAAAAGGGATTTATTATTTTTGTCCTTTTACCTTATTTTTTAAGAATAAATTAAACCTATATATGTTGGAACAGTATTCATACCCTTTTGGAGAAGCATATGTTCCTTGGTGAGTGTTTTCCCAGTACTTGGAGCTTTCACTACTCTGTGGGGATTGTGTCAATGGAATAGACATAACTTTAGCAGCATGTGATATGGAAATACCTAAACTAAAAAGATTGTACCCACATTTAACACCTCGTGTAAAGTCTGTGTGTAACATTTAGCTGCCTCCCTTCTTATTGCAGTAATTAATTAAATAAAGTACTTTCATAGCATTCACTGTGATGTGTGAAGTACTTAGCATCCATGATAACTGTTGCCATAAAAACTCCAAAAATCACTAGATCTACGTAAATGTTTTAAATAAGTGTGGAACAGGAATACCAGGGAGTAAAAGGATCTGATCCTAGCAAACAGAATTATTACTGGAGAAGGCTCCACTGTACTGTGCCAGACAATAAGGAAACAATAAATGGTAAATGTAGTGCTGGGAAAAGATACCTACCTAAGCAACCGCAAATGCTTTTCGGTCTAAAACGGAGGCTTTAAGATCTTCTGTGTAAGTTGTTGTCTCACTAGCTCATTTCAGCCTTGACGTTTTCTGAGCAACCAGAAACAGTGGTCGTGCTGTGATATGCAAAGGGATCTTAACAATGACAGTGACAACTGGCATCAGTCAGGTCAGTATGGATCAGGAGTTCCTGTTACTGATAGAACCAGTTCTGCACTACAGTCATGTCATCCCACCTTTTTAAGGTGTTTTTAAGCATGACTGTTGCTGCACCTTTAAAAAAGGGCTGGGAAATGAAACAGTAAGGGTGACTTTTCTATTCTCCAGTGCATTATGTTTGTGATAAAATTACTACTTATGTGTTTTCAGCTTTGATTCAGCTGGGGACATGCAGGGAATACTAAATGTCAGTCATGACCTTATTACATAAATAATTATTTGTTTTGGTACTTCTAAATGTAAGTTACTTGATGAATTTCTAGATTTTTATGTAGAGGTGTGTACTTAGTTACTGTTTTTACATACAGGCGTCCAAAGAGAATAAAGGTAGTACACCACAATAGCTCATCAGTGAGACTGGTATTGCTAAGCCTCAGAAATAAATTATGCATAAAGCAGATTGTGTGCTTCAACATGCATGCTTTTGGTGGGAAAAGGCTTATCAACCTACTTTCAGGGCTCTGTTGCAGATGTGTCCTTAATAGGCACTAGCGAAGAAAATTAATACTGGATCCAGTGTTACCCACTTTAATTCACTTAGCGTATTCATCCTATCATCTTGTTAGTAATCATTGGTAGAATGGACTGATTAAAAACATTGACATATAGAAAAGCTGAAATATTAAGCTGTATGTAGTCAGCAAGATTGTATTTACTTGAATGCTAATTTAAAGGATTTGTCTCAATGTGAGCTTCAGGAATTAGCTGTTTCTTTTCAAACCCAGATGTTCCCTGATAGGTTTTTCTTTTCCAAAATTTTTATAGTTTGGGATGTCTTTTGTCTTGCTAATTTATCAAACTCCTCTTCTAGCTCCATGTATTCCTTTCTCGCATTTTATTTCCACGTATCCATCCACCAATTCTCTTTGCATTAGTTTATCCCCTTATGACAAAGGGCAACTAGATTCTGTTCTTCCATATCCAAAAGGTAGTTCAATATTAAGTACTATGTAACTCTCCTTTTCCATTGAGCTGAGTATTTTACTTCTGTGATGTTTCTAGTCCTTCTAAGCTTGATTTATAGAATCAATATCTATTTAATTGAAGCCAGTATGGATTTTACAAGTAATTTGGCAATCCAGCTGGCATCAGGATTTTACTCTGATTCTAAATCTTTCCCCCCATGGGTAACATGATGTATTCAGTGAGAAAACAATTAATAACTGAATATAAAGATATGTTTTGCTTTACCTGTCATCACCTATGTCAGCCACATAACTGTATGGTGCAGAATATTTTTCACATCCCAAATGTTATAGCACATAAATTTAAATCTTATCGATAAATCCATTGATTTAAAGGAGAGTTATCGTGTGCGATGAGTTGTATCCACAGATACTTACTCTGTAAGCTACAGTGCTGGGCACTCTGTAATGTTTTGAATAAAGTAAAATATAACTTTATCAGTGTTAACTAACATGTACATGTGGGTACACCATTGCAAAGTGGAAGTGTGTATATGGGAATTAGTCCAACTTTAAGTCATCCTAATAAAATTAAGCCTGGCAAAATTTCAGTTGCCGGTTGCAGTTTGGTAATGCTATATGTGTAAGGGTGACTGAGCTTTTACATAAAGATGGTATTAAAAGGGAATTAAATATTTTTTTTTAGTAGAGATTTTTTAAAAAATTGAAACTAATGTGTACAATCCCCAAAATTTCCAGAATCTTTGAGACCATCCATTCTGCCTTGAACTCAAACCTCCCAGTCGTCTTCTTCAGCATGGGGCAAGGTGGATTGGTCACATCCTACCAAAGCTGCTCCCAGAGAGGCTCAGCAGCAACATGAGACTAGTTGTTTGTCATGCCAGAGCAAATCCCTACTTCTGGCACTCTGTGTTATGTTTGTTTTCACAAGGCGGCCTGCACCCTAAAATGCCAGCCCTCCTTTTGTGGTGAAAGACCTACTGGGTCAGCCGTGCTGGGCTTTCTGATAATGTTCCATCTGATAGACTGAGTGTCTTGGGGAAAGTAGAAATTATTATATTATCTATAGTAATAAAAGTACATATTTCTGTTGCATTCCAAAATTTCTGCATGTTTGCCCTCCTGAAATATTTTTTTGTGGTAGTTAATCTATGGAACAAACTCTTCTGCCATATAGTTTATTCTTTAAGCTACCGTTCTGCTTTTTACTAAGTAAATTAACGTCAAGGCATTTAATCTCTATAGAATTAATCCATATCAGTCTTTCTCAACCAAACATGCATATGTTGGATGAGTAATTGGGTGGTACTATAGTCTCTGTCCTACCTGAGAAGTGCTTCATGAAGATGTCACTTCAGAGTTGTATTACTTTCAGCTGGACTCCTTAATCAGAGGGAGACAGACCAGCAATAGTAGGAAAGCTTCTCTCAGATTTGAATGAAAGTATGGAAGGTAAGCATAGTGCTGGCTTGCTAATTGATAGTAAAAGCATAATAAATATTTCTGTGCCATGTCCAGAAATATAAAAGTAGGAATTTAAATATAGATTACTGTTTAATGCTCAAGAGCATTAATTTCAGAGAGTTGGAAATATAAGTTATTTTTCATGAGTTGTCACTGTGTAAAGTGACAGTAAACAATGTGACAGGGTTATTCAGTTTTCGTGAAGGTCAGTGGGAGGAGGGTAAGCCCCTTGGTGTAGACTTGTACCTAACTTAAAACCCGAAATGTTTGCTTATTTAGTTAAAGTATTATGTGAAATAAAATGTAAATCTTGTAAGATCTACAGAGAATGTTTTGCCCTTGTAAAAGAGCTGATTTATCAGCAAGTGAATTTATTTTATAGTTGATCACACTTAATCATTTTATCATGAAGGAGGCAGTTTTTAGCTACATATTTCATTTGCTGAACATGTGGAAATCTGCTCTCGAGGTCCTAACAAGCATGAGTACTTGCAAACAGCATAAGAAATATTAAATATTTTACTTTGAAAGTGTCATGGTTTAGAAAGACTTTGGACTGTTACCTGGCAATTTTGGAAGACTGTATGTTTAATGCAGGCCATGAAAGCAAACAATCGTCACATTACTGTGGAACATTTTAAAATGGCTAACAGGAAGCAAATATAAATAGCTATTAAATTTAAGAATACTGGGAGTTCATGTTTAACTAAGCAAAAAGACTCGTTACAAAGGTAATCTGCATGACCAAGTTTACAGGATTTTTCTATGTAGTATGTATTGTGCACTGTTAGCAGACTATAGATAACTGTATGAGCATCTGTTTCTCACTTTACGCATCTTTAGGTCATTAATTTTAAAGCAACAAGGAATTTTTTTAAGCTATAATTTTTAGGTTTGTATGGGTTATTACTAGCTTAGCACTGTTTTGTAAGATTGATGTTTTTATGATACTTGAAAAAAAGGAAACAATTTCTAGTTAGTAAAATCCTGCACATCTTGAGACATTGTTTTGCATTGTTGCAATGCATTATTTCAATGCTTAGGGATGTCTGTTGATGTTGCCAGCTCAAACTGTTAAAAAAAAGTAAAGAATTTGTCTAAAACCAAGACTTCTGTGAAGTTTTTTTGTTTAGATTTCTGATGTTTGTGAGAAAGACGGTGAAGTTTTCACCTAATATAAAACTTTTCATTCTTAAAGGAAAACTAGCTCCTGATCGTGTGAATGCTAAGGCTGAGGGTTTGAGTAATTTTGTTATGAAAAATTTGCTCAGAAACTTTTCTTTTTCCTCTTCAAAGTATGATTAAAAATGACACTTGTCAACAACAACTGTAGATGCTTTCTTCTGGCCTAATTACTAAGAACTACAGTACCAGCAAATGAACTTCATGGGTGCCCCACATAGCCTTCTAGTTTAGAAACGATAAACAATACTCCATTCAGTTAGTCAGATTTACTAATGTGCTCCTTTTATCCTCAGCACTGTAGCAAACATAGCTCCTTAAGGCTATGAACTGGCAAAGGGGCAGCATTTATGTGTCTGTGGACTCTGCAGAGACTGGATGGTTTTGAAATGCTGCCAGTTGCTGTTGATATGTATTGTAGAAGGACCTCCTTTTTCCTCTAGCTTGACCAATGAAAAAAGAAAAACAAAAATAACCTGTGAATTTTCCATGACAGAAAATCCTGGCTTGCTTGTAGTATAGTAGCCGATCAATCTAATCTTCTAATAATCTTTTGAACCATGTAGAGTTGAATAAGGAATTAGCAGGTGACAGAAGGCTGTACTGCCATCCGATAATTAATGAAAACTGAAAACCACTCTGGCAACACACATCTATTTGGTACTGTTTAGTAATTGCAATTAGCTAGAATATGAAGAATATGTGGACGTAAATTGAATTGCAGAGGGCAGGAGAATGAATGGGCATTTCTCCTGGTACTCTTAATGATCTTCACATGATTAACTTCTGGGGTGACCTTAAAGCTAAGTTTATTAGTAAGAGTTAGCCTGTGGCTCTGCGGGAGTTCTAGTACTTGTAGCAACCTGAGATTTCCTACTTCAGACTACCAGTGAGCAGGCACCCCGAAAGATAAAGGCAGCGTTCCAGTTGCAGTGTGTTAAGATCTTTCTCCCCTTCTGCCTCTTAACCTGTTTGTTCACTCATAGGTTTGTTTGTGTTTTGCTTTTTCAGTTATGTTCTGTTATTTTCACGCTTGGGGAAGAGCAGAATGGTTCGTAACATTCCAGTTGGCTTAAGAAAAAGATATTTTTCTGAAGTTATGAGTGCAATAGAAGGATAAATTCCTTAGCAAAGAACACAGAGTACAGTACGTCCTACCTCTCAAACAGCACCGCATCTGGAAGAAATAGAGGCTTGGGACAAACACTGATAGCCTTGCAAAAGCTATGGTAAAAATATTAGTGATATTGTAATAGATTAAACAGCTGAAGGTGGGTACACTTTGATTGTAATAGATGGAATGCAAAATCCTGCAAACTCTGAAAAACTGAGTAATGTAACATGAAATTGTAATTTGCTAATGGCAGCAGCAGAATTTTGGCTGTGAAATTGGTAATAACAATTGCTGTGCTTGAAGCTGGTAGAGAGTGAAAAGCTGTGCTATTTGTTATATTTTAATGTTTCTCATTACTTTAGTTACCTTACTATACTGAGATGGGGATAACATTGCCATTACTTGAATTTAGTATCACTGTCACTTTCAGAAATGTACTATTTAAATTGTAATTTAGAGGCAGACCAGAATATGGTGAGTCAGTGACTTCCACTATGTCTTCAGTTCTCATAATTTGTCAGAGCTTTCCATGAAAGCTGAAGATGCTCTGAAAAGGCAGTTTGTGGAGTTGAGAAATTATGTGAGGATTTATTTAATTTTGAAGCAAATTTATAGTCCTTCCAGTTACAGAGAAAAGCTTGAGAAGCTAGTCTGAGAATAACATGAATTATCTGAAAACAGAAGACAGATGTCATTGCAGATGAGTAATTTTAAAACCCTTTGGCATTTCTTTTTTCTTTTTAGTTAGTTAGGGTCTGACTTGTGATTGGTTTTGAAAAGTTTGGATTGTGACTATTGACACCCAGAATACCCCTCTGTGAAATAAATGTTCTGTCAACACATTGTGAGCTCTGAGCGTGAGTTTTGCTGTGTGCACAGGCAAAATTCTTATTGATGCAAATGTTTCAAGAAGAATTTCAATATTTGTTTCTTAATTAAGATATACATCTGAGAATATTTATATGGGAATTTCCTATAGAAATAAATACATTTTTGTCATTGTAGTTGCATGCTAACAAAAGCTGTATGTCCATAAACCTAGACAGAGAAAGAAAGGAAGAGATTAGATATCATTTGCTGGTGTGTTTTTTAACTTACTCCCTTTTGCTGTTGGAAACTTGATATGTAATGTCAGCCTAGGCGCTAAAGAATAGTTTGAGGATGGAGTACCTGAATGAACGTGCTTTTATTAGCGCAGCCTTTCCATTTATTTTTTAGTGTGGTTTGCTTTAATGAAATGTCACAGAGAAACCAAGTTTAGGCTTAAAAAAAAATTCTGTTCTTCAGAGCAGTGACTGGTAATAAAATGGGTTTTATGACAAATTGTTTCCTAGTTCCACATCAAATTTTCTATATGTTAATGGTTGTCTCTGTCTAACATGCATTTGCTATGATGCTTTGCCCTTACTAAGCATTGCTCTTGCTACAGTTCCTGGGTTTGGCACCCTGTGCGGCAGTGGCTGTGCTGTTGGTTCAGCCTGGATTTTTCCCTTGCTTTGGGTGGCAGCATCCGAGAGAGCAGCTTCCAGTGCGAACTGGAAAGCATGATCCTTGTCTGGAGACAGTGCATTTGCCTGGTCACTGGGTGGATGCATTCAGAAGTGATAGGCAAGCAAAGGCATTCCTGTAGGTAGAGATGGTGGTTATGGGGACAAGGTCGGTGAGGCAAGGGGAGGCTTGTAGGACAGGAAGAACTGATGCTTGATGGGAGCTTGCAGAAGTTCTGCAGGAAGGAGGGTCTAGCATATTTGGGTACAGGGAAGCCAGATGACTAGTCAGCATGCAACATGGGTTTCAGTATAATAAACTGATTTTTAGAGAGTATCAAATGATCCACCCAGAGGGCAAATGATAATGCTGTTGAGAGGAGATAAGAAAAGGTCATATAAATTGGAACAGTATATTAATTGATTGAACTTGCTGAAAGAAAGGCAAATCTGGTTTCTGTTCAAGGCTCAGTCAAGTGCTTCCTGGATCAGTCTGAACCTTATGGTGTTTACACTCGTAAAGTAGTTTCTTTCATCATCACCTTAATCCATCCTGAGCCCCATCCTAACTGCTGATACCTTGCTAATTAATTTCAATGTAGCTCTGCAATCATGGATTACTTGAATACAGATATTGCCATGTGTATGGCAATGGAAAAGCATGATTTTTGCTTTCAAAACAGTGCCTTTAAATGCTTAATTTATATTGAAAAGCCCAACTTCAGATTCTTGGATAAAAAGATGACAGGGTTGCTTCACTTCTGTTACCGTTATTATTTTGAATTATGGTGGGGAGGCTCGGTAGTGTTCTTGAGCTGTCTAAGGAAAACATGTTAATGCTTAATATGAATAAAATTTTTCTTTGCAAATGCATGTGACTTTAATTGTGAACAGAAGCAGACCTGATTGTAACTATGTTATATATCTGAAACCCAGAGGTGAAAATGGATCTCTCACATGTAAGCCACCCAGCTCTCAGAAATGGGCTGCAGGTTTCATGAGTTTTATGCCAGGACTTGTGAATTTCCTTTGTGAGCAGCACCAGTTTTAACTGTATCAGTAGAAGGTAAAAATTACTCTAGAGTCTGGACAATATGGTGGAAGCTAAAGCAACACTAAAATGTGGTTTACATTCAGAAGGTTAATACCACACCCACAAAGATCACCTCTATTGCAGTCCTACAGGTTTCTACAAATGCACTTTTCCAATAGGCTGGAGGAGACACTTGTTCCAGGGTTTGCTCAGCAGAGGTAAGATCTTCTGCATGAGCTCCCATCTCCTGAGGGAGTTTTCCAGCCCCACTTCTGCCACTGTTTTTACCTATTCCTTCCTGTCCGCGTGTGCCATTAACAGCATGCAGGTTTTATTGTTGGATGCAAGAGTTTCTTAGTTTAAAATCAAAATGTTAGTGAGTGTGTATGTGACTTTCCATGTGTGTAATGAACTATGGATCTGGACCTCAAGGAACCTTTCTGTTTATGTGAACACTTGCATTTCTGTAGCAGCACTAAACAAGAGCTGCTTCTATCTCTCTTGGAAGGAATATAATTGCAGTTGCATTGTACTTGAGTTACTTGTTTCTAAAGTTTTTCACTAGTTTATTTATGGCATGATTATTACAGATACTGAAAATCCACAAATTCAGCTGACTCCAGTTGAAGTTGCTGCAATACAACTGAAAAACTTGTCCTTAATTCCGGTACCTTTGCTGTGCTAACATCTGATAAGGTGCATTGTGAGCCTCTGGTAGGTGTTTTGTACCTGAATGCAAAAGTAACTCATCTCCTTTAGACCAACTCAGGTGTTTCAGAGCTGAGTTGCTATAGGCTGGTGGCACATCTTCGTAGCTTCTGAAGTCATCCAGGCATTTAAACTTGTGTACCTTGAGCTCTGTCTCCAAGTTGTTTGCCTACAAGTAGCAGGCTCAGACTTATTTAAAGGGCATAATAGGACCACCCTTTCCTGCTGCAGATTGTAGCAACTCTATTCTTGGTTTTGCTCATGGAAATGAAATAGAATATAAGCTGCTTTTATTTGCAAGAAGATCTGAAAACACTTTTTAGTGGAAACAGTCTCTTATTAGTGGATAACTGGTATGTTTATGTTAAACATTAAGTCCTTATGCCTTTTGTGTTCTTTTTCCTGATGAAATATTTGTGTTGTTGAGGAAGGACACAAATATTTAAAATTTTTGAAGTTGATCATGAAAGATGTTGAGATAGTATAAAAGGTAATTAAGATTTATAGTTTGAGTGAATTCAAATTCCTACTGTGCTTTCATTTTCCTTATGTGCCTGCACTTCTCTTGGCAGAGCTTGGATACCATGCGTGTGCTGTGATTGAACTTTCACCAGGGCAGAGGTTGTGCATAATAAAATCAAGAGCAAGTGCCACTTGAGCAGATTCACTGTATCTGACCTTTACTTTGGATCAGAGTTCTTAGAATTTAACTGTTAGAGAGTCAGTAGGGAAGCATTATTTTTGTCAGTTTTTATGGCACAGCTATTTAGAATTTTATATTGTGTACTTTGATTCTGTACTCCCTAATTTATTGGAAAGCTAATGGTATATTTAAATTATCTAAAATTTGCAGATGGTTTAGAATACTTAATCCTGAAGTTTTCATCAAGTCAAATGTAAAGCCTGTCTTAAAGCTGGAATGACTTTGCTTGAGATTGAGTTGTTTTTGCAGACAATCTGATTTTGTATTCTGAAAAACAGAAGTGTTGTCTCTTACAAAAGATATGTGAGAAAGATCTTATTTCTCTATTTCCAATACCGATTTCACTGGTAGTCTCAAGTCCTAAAGAAAAGCTGGTTGTTGCATGGAAGCAGCTGTGTGCATATATTTTTCATCTGGAAATGGTTTGCTAACAGGTGGGGAGCCCAGGACACGCTGTGTTGCAGAAAGACACAGATTTAACTTCCTTGCTGTTCTGCGTTACTTGCAAAAGTAATCAAACCAGAACTAGTGGGTTATGCATATCTGTATTTATCAACATCAGAAAATAGAGTTAGAAAGCAGTAACTGGTGCACACAGCTCCGCAGGGCTAGTGGCATTGGCTAGTATCACCACAGCATCCCAGTTTCACAAAGAATGTCACTATTTCAGATTTGCTCTTCATGACATGCTCATTAATACCACAGCTTGTTGTATTAGAGCAAACAAGATGAGGAGCAGTGGAGCAGTGACCTGTGAGCTGTTGTGGGGCTTGGAAGCCTGCAGGTCACTTTCCTCCTTCCCCTTTGGTCTTTGGAACTGCAGGGGACGGTGCTGTGCCTTCTCTTGGCAGCTGCAAGGAGCAATTGCAGAGGCAAACTCCTGCATACCACCTGCTATTCTAGACTGCAGCATGCTTAGTGCAAATGAAATGGAAGAATACAGCCTCAAAGAAACCTTGACACACCAGATTGAAGCAGGAATTTTATGAGTTTTATAGATCGGGCAACATTGGGGTTTATGTTGGATGAGCAGGAATTGCTTTGCCTGTGGATATGGGATAGATGGATTTCACATCTGTGTTCTGGAACAGGAGATAAAACACACTCAGCCCTATGCTGCAGGCAGGTGAAACTTGTAGAACTCTTAAAAAAATAACGAATTAACCAAACCAGAACAGGTGACACGTGGTTTGAGGTAATCAGTTTGGACAATTTCAGCCCAAAGTGTTGGTGTAGCTACCCTGTAAACAGGTTAGGTTTACAGGATGTGTCAGGAGAGGTACTTCTATGACATCTGCACACAATAGCATTTTTTTTTTCAAAATTATTGTCCTAGAAGTGATCTTTCTGGCATAGGGAAGGTTTTCATTAATGTTTTTTATTAGGAGTGCTGAATGCAACAATACAAAGCACAGGCAGTCTGAGATCCTCTTGAATGATGCATGGGAAGGAAACTACATGAAACTGATACTGTTGATGAATTTGCATGGCTGTGCTGTGTACTCAGCAGCCAAAGGAAGCTGGAGGATGAAGAGGTATCTTTCTAAAGTAAACATGTGTCTGCTTTATAATAGAATTGCTCTTCATCCTGATTTAAGCCTCATGAAATTATTCTGTACTTATACTGTAGTAAGTGAAGTCAGATGAGGCCCATCACCAGTCTAACAGTTGGGAATCTCAGCTTGTTGCTTTACTGTTTATTCTTGAGTCACCCATGTTTATCTTAAAGGCATAGTGGAAAATGTTGATTTTATTATTCACCAGAGTTACTGTACTATGTTGAAATAGTTCCTATAGAGTGAATAATTGACCTAAAAGTAAATCTTCTAGTACATAAGATACATATTTTATGGACATAAAATGCCTCGTTTGATAGTCTTGCTCTAGCAAAGATCAGTGCACACAGTTTTGGAAGAAGTTAAAAAAATATCAGTTTTTCCCTCTTAAATTTTACCTTGTTCACTGTGTAATGCTGTACATAGAAGACTGAGGAAAATTCCATGGATTATCAGTTTATATGTTGAAGCGTAACATTTCTTCATTGTTAGCCTCTAACTTGTATTAATTAAATGTTTTTGATTGTCATAAATGTATCCAGCCATGTTTATAAGCCCAGGCTGAGAAGCACACCCTCTGACTCTTTTAGATAGAGCAGCTTCAGACTAACTATGATATTTAAAGAACTTTCCACTTAATACTACTCTTAATAACTGCACCTGATACCATACCTGTACCCTCTCTCTTCTTTCAAAAATTAACAATGTGCTTCACCAGCTTCAATATCTTTTTTTCCTATATATATAGAGGTATATGTATTTCTATAGCTAATTACTTTGACCTTTAAGTCCTCTCCTCTTCAAAGGTTTACAGGCCACCTCTTTGCTTCAGTAGGATTGGATCTATCTTTGTATCTTCTTTCTTTATGAGAGCCAGTGCTCATCATTCTACAGGTGTATTACATTCTATGTTTAGAGGACTCTTCTGCAATCAAGACTTCTTTCACTTTCGATGGTGTGAAGTGTAATGCTGTTCTGTTCATGTCTTCTCCAACTTTTTTCACTGATATGCTATACCAGTGTAAACTATAATAATAATAAAAAATATAAAGTCAATGAACCCTATTGATTATTTGTTTTGACACAAAGATTAAAAGACTTATCACAGTAAGTTAAAAAGTTAATCTCCACTGCTGTTTTATTACAGGCCACTAGTGAAACACCTAAAATAGTTTGTCCTTTCACTTTGTTTAAAGGATTGATTTAGTTGTCCCCTAATCATCTTTGTATTTGGGGGTCAAAAATAATCATGGCATAAGTGAAAAAGACCTTTTGGTGTAGACTGGGGGGGTAACCAAAAACAAACAGAGCAAACAAAAACTTGTGCAGTTTTATCTTCTTGTAAAGATAACAAAAAACTCTGTGTGTGTGGCCTATAAAGGTAACATTATATATGTCAGTAGCAGTGAGCTGCATTGCTCAAGTGTTTATAATATGCAAGTCTTTCCACTGATGTTTGATTAACATTTCCTCAGTTAAAATACAGCAGCATTTTTCTCTTCCCTCCTTACTGACTAAAGGGAACATCTGATGCATATCCTTGTTTTAAAGTTCCTTTTGTATGCTTTATACCTTATAATGAATTCTTTTCTTATTGAGACAGGATAGAACTCCTAGCTTAATGTGGTGAGAGCTCAAAAGAGACTGTGTGAATGCTACCCTCTTCCCACCACCTTGGCTTAAAGGTTCCCCAATAAGCTAACACAGGGATGCTACAGGTTAAACTATGGTGTTGGTGGGCAAGGGGGGTGCGTGACAATCTATAGCAGTTTGATTCAAAGCCTGATAAGAAATGCAGAATTTGAATCTTTTATAATTCTAGATAGTACATAATAATAACCATCTGATTATTGACATAAAAGCAGTAATTCTTCCACACAACTGCTATTTGCAAATTGTGCTAGCTTAGTCTTTAGAACAAACAGATGTAAGGATGATACAGCAATAGAGTGATATTTGCACCAGGGACAGAGGAGGTGTGTCCCTAATACCAGACAAAGAGAACAGCAACAAAAGCAAATAACCTCTTGAGTCAGCATTTGTAATGTCCATTGTTGTTGCAGAAGCAGCTGCACATGGAAACAAGGCAAATAGAATTTGAAATGAGGGTCTGAAAAATAAATTGCTAATTCCCTGCAGGGATGAAGAAAACTATTGGGTCTGATTGCCAATTAACTGCTCTCTTTTTTTCTGACAGCTTTGATAACAAGTCAAAAAAGCAGCAGGAACTGCTGTTTGGCTGCTCACTTCGTCCTTCATGGTTGCTCAGCCACAGATACTCGTCTGCACACAAAGAAATACCACGATGGTATCAACAGTCGTTGGTATCTGGATTAAAGTTGGATGTAGAATATTTCCAGGAGACCTCAATGGGTTGTCTTGAGATACAAAAAACCTTCCAGGCGTAGAAGGCAGGCTAGGGATAGATTAATATTGTCAGTTCACATTAAGCATATTGGTGAGGACTTAAAAGATGATCAAGGGCACTTTCTCAGCATGAAGGCAGTGTTTGTACCTACCCTGTCCTGGGGCAGCAGGAGATGGTTTAATGCAAGCATAGACTACAGAAAATGTGAACGCTGCCAGAGTACAGAGAAATGTGTTCTCCATAATCGAATATGTCTTTCAGCAGGCAGTTGTAGTTCCAATCGACATAACCTTTGGAGGCTTCATGTTAAATCTTGGCAGAATTGCCTGTGGACTGAGTCATCTTGGGTGGTGATAAACCTGAGTGTGCAAGGTATTTATTAGCTTAGATAGAAGGTCCTTGTTTCTATATTGAAATTGTCTGACTAGCTTGGGTGTTGTCTCTGATTTCTCCAACTAGATCTCTCCTGAATGCCAAAACCATGATGGAAGCACTTTTGCCATTTAACTGACCGTCTAATTTTCCCTGCAATTGTATAAGAGGGTATTTAAGACTGTCTCTTTAGAGCAGAGGTATTCACTTTATCTATCTGCTACACTGAAGAACAGATGCTTCTACTGTGTGTTACTGAAATAATCAACATCTTTGGAAATCGAAGATTGCTATTTTCTAATACAGAAGATGAAGGAAAATCTAAGTTATGAATGATAAAGGGGAGGAGTGAAACTAACTGCATTGCAGCTTTGCAGAAGTTGTTTTTGATAAAATCTGACTCATGGTAGTGGTAAATAGTTAACAACATTAACAGCATGAGAGAAGTGGTGGCGTTTTTTGTACCTGCATCGCTAAATATTTCACTTATGCTTTGACATGCTGTTTCTGTATTTCAGAGGACTGTCTTGTGTCTTATTGCAGCTTCAGAGTCCTTAGGAATTTGGATTTAAACATTTATTTTTCCCCCAAATTTTTCCATAGTTCATTATTTCTTTACTTTTAATTGCCACATCAGGTTTCCAGTCAAGTTACTTGCACTTCCAGAAACATCTGTGTGGAAGGTCATTTTTTTTTCTGAATATATGTTTTAAGTGTTTTTTGGTTTATTTTTTTCTTTTGAGTATGAAGACTGGTACATGCTGCTAGTAAGCTTAGCGAAATGGATGAGTAGGATTTTAGTACTTAAATAAGATCAAGTGACATGAAGGAAAAAGACTTAACTTGCCACCCACACTCAAGGCCATATCCCGTGTGACCCACAGGAACAGTCCCAGTGAAGACACAGAAAATACTAACCTCAGTAAAGTATCTCATTAAAATAACCTGCTGTTTAAGAACTCTTTTTGTATACCATCATGGAGGAAAACTGAGTTATTATGGAAACTTTATATAGCATCATGGAAGAAAAATAAACTGCTGCCTTAAAAGAAGCAGAAACATTTGCCGAGATGAGAATCAGTGTCATAGTGCACATGATGGTTTTTTCTCTCTCTTGCAGAGCAGTGTAAGCGTAGATTAGTAAATGCTTATGCTGCAGGTAAGGCCCAAATAAATTTTTACATTTTNTTAACAACATTAACAGCATGAGAGAAGTGGTGGCGTTTTTTGTACCTGCATCGCTAAATATTTCACTTATGCTTTGACATGCTGTTTCTGTATTTCAGAGGACTGTCTTGTGTCTTATTGCAGCTTCAGAGTCCTTAGGAATTTGGATTTAAACATTTATTTTTCCCCCAAATTTTTCCATAGTTCATTATTTCTTTACTTTTAATTGCCACATCAGGTTTCCAGTCAAGTTACTTGCACTTCCAGAAACATCTGTGTGGAAGGTCATTTTTTTTTCTGAATATATGTTTTAAGTGTTTTTTGGTTTATTTTTTTCTTTTGAGTATGAAGACTGGTACATGCTGCTAGTAAGCTTAGCGAAATGGATGAGTAGGATTTTAGTACTTAAATAAGATCAAGTGACATGAAGGAAAAAGACTTAACTTGCCACCCACACTCAAGGCCATATCCCGTGTGACCCACAGGAACAGTCCCAGTGAAGACACAGAAAATACTAACCTCAGTAAAGTATCTCATTAAAATAACTTGCTGTTTAAGAACTCTTTTTGTATACCATCATGGAAGAAAACTGAATTATTATGGAAACTTTATATAGCATCATGGAAGAAAAATAAACTGCTGCCTTAAAAGAAGCAGAAACATTTGCTGAGATGAGAATCAGTGTCATAGTGCACATGATGGTTTTTTCTCTCTTGCAGAGCAGTGTAAGCGTAGATTAGTAAATGCTTATGCTGCAGGTAAGGCCCAAATAAATATTTTTACTTCTGTATTTTGAGACAGTAGTCACATATTCTTCTGATAAATTTTTGTGTATTTTCTTGAATGGTCTGGCAATACAGTTGCTATGTTGGAAGGTTTCACCACATCTCATGTTATTTGTTTTCCTTAAAACCCTGACCTCCAGTTGAAGTTTGTTACATGAGAATCTTAACTTCAAGTAATTTTCTTTTTGAAGAAAATATCTGACTCGGGTGGTTTCAGATAAGTGCAAACTTTCAAACATAAACCCCACAGATTAAAAAAAAAAAAGAGAGAAAAAAAACCCAACCAAGAGAAAAATAAAAATAGTACAAAATGTTCTTTAAAACAAAATAATGGTATTTTATAGTATTTTGAACCAAATAGCTGCTTTGTTTATTTAAAAACAGTATTTTGAAGAAGTTGGGGGCTATGCATTGCTAGCTCATGGGCATTGCTCTTGTCATTATTATGCATACAGGTTTAACTACATGTAGGATAGCTCATTCAGAGACCTTTCCAGCATTTCCTGCAGACTATTTTTTTATTACAAATAGATCAAGAATTCTTAGTGAGTCCTTCATAGCATAGGATGGTTTGTTTGCTCCTATACAGAGTTCCCTTACCAGCAGCAAAAAGATTGTCCTATTGCCTCTTGTATCAGAAAATCAAAGGTAAAAAATGACTTTGCATTTATGCAAATGCTGTTGAAGGAATCAAAACCATCCTATTGAAAACTGCCTAGCAATCTAAACGTGCATGGTTACAGTTAAGAAAGATATAAAAAAAGCTGATTTTTTCATTTAATAACTTACTTTTCATAATTTATTTTTATATTCTATATAATTATGTAATTCTGGATTTGACAAAAGGCAAAATAATATGAGGAGGAATGTCATAGTACAGAGCTTTAGACTGGGAGGTTTGGGTAAAACCATCAGTCCCATATCCTGGTCAAGTTCTGATCCCTGGCTACCTGAATCTCCGTCCAGCAATATGCTTTCCAACATAGTATCCAAATACATTGAGTAACTATGTTTCTTAGCAATTTAATATTTGCAAGTCAGTTGTTAATCTAGATAGGTTTTTTCTTTGTTTTGGGTTTTTTGATGAGATGCATAGTGTCTCCTTTTTCTCCTAAAAGATGCTGTGTAAATATGAGGACATGAGACTATTGACAACCTTAGGCATCGGATACATCCGCACGTACTGTAACTGGAGGTAGCTACACGAGAGAGGAAGGCTGACCCTGTGTGAGCAGCATGCAAACAGACAAGTTGTGCTGTACTTGTTGTTTGGTCTCCTTTCACAGGTAGGCAGGGAGAGCCAATTTGTGATAAACAAACCTTCTACCCTGGTGTGGAATATGCTGGGTTTTGACATCACCAAGTCAGAAGTGTGACAGCAGTGATGTCACCGCTTATAATTCTGAAACCAGGAGGCACTTCAGTGACGGATGTAGTGAGGCAATGTTACACCAGTTTGTGGCTGACCACAGCTAATTTATTTTGTATTAAAACTGTTTTCACAGTAGAGTAGGTATAACCCACATCAGCAGTATTGTATGCACTCCTCTGGCACTCCTTAGTAGGCCTCCAGGAAATCTCTTTGACCTCTTGGCATGATCTCCCCGCAAACCGCAGCTGATGTAGTGCCCTGCTGCCTCTTCTCTCATGTGCTGGTGACCTGTGCAATTGCTTCGTTTGTATTTTCTCTCATTGTTGGATTGTCAAGGCTTGAAACAAGACTGGCATGGCTAGAATGGGGAAGAAATTATTTTCTAACAAAAATTCAGATTTATAATGTTTACTCTCCTTTATTCTGAACCACATTCTGATTCCATTATTACAGTCTACAGCAGACCTTAGAGGGATCCTGTTGCTCAGGCATTGTGCAGCCATCTAGTTCTGGGGCAGTCCCTGCACCGGGAAGGTTTGTAAGCTAATTAGTCAGGACATACAAAGGTAGGAAACAAAAGTACAGTCTTTTCCAAGGACATCCAGCAGGTGCAGGGTAAAACCAATTGTTGAGGTCAGGTTTCCCCTTCCAGTGTCTAGTCCAGTGGGCAGTAGTCCAGTTCTGTTGATATGCATGATTTCAGGGGGAGAAGCAGATGCATATAGCAGATCTGAATATAATTATTGTGAGCAAATAACCTGGCCGTTACAGGAATATTTTCCTTGCTCTGAAACAAAACACTAAAACATACACAAGTATAGGACAACTTTGATGCAAATAGCTATGTAAGGTGGATTTTTGCCACTTTTGGCTTTTAAAGTAAAAGCAAAGACAAAACTCTTCCTTTATGGTAGGCACAGCCCCACCCGTAGCACATTGTGCTCTGCACAGCCAAGTGCTGCTCAGAGTTTCACACATGCAGTTGGGTGCTGCTGTAGGCTTGCTGTGTGTGCGCCCTTGGCATGTGTATGGTAGAAAATGGCAAATGCAAACATATGCTTGTGCATTGAGACAACTGTGCGTGACTTGGTGGCTGTTGTAGTAAAGCTTAGATAAGAGGAAATGGGCAAGGTTCTGCCAGAGGCGTTTACCAACCCTTGTGAAGGTGCCTTTTGTGTGGCTTTTTTATGGAGCTGGGTAGAGAATGTAGATTCTCGTTGAGAGTCCAATCTTTGTGCTCAGTAAAAGCCTTTATTCGGCTCTTTGACAGTGGTATGAGACAACAGGCTTGTCAGAAGGGTGGAGTAAAGGTCAGGAGGTGGTAACTTCTGCAGCAGCTGTGGGAAGGCTCACGGGCGTTCACCCGCTGACTTTAAGCAGGTACTTGGAAGTGTCCCACTGAGGTTTTACTGCTGTGCAAATGTTGGAGTGCTCAGTGCTCCTAGCACTAAGTGCTTAATTGTCGGTGATACTGCATTGCACTTAAATTAATTTTTCTAAAAATTGTTTGTTGAAATGTAAGGCAATGATTTTAATGTTGGAAATCCACTCAAGCAATGGAGGTAGATTGTTGGTCAGTGCTTATTCTGTGCAAGTGAAAACATCACATGTATGCAAGCAGGTGCTGCTATTGTGAATTCTCAGTCACTATTACAGTGAAAAGAATTGCTGAGTGCTTGTACTTTAAAGTGTTGTTTGTAATGTTTTAAGTGTGCCAGGCCTGGAAATGTAATTCGGGTCTGGTACCTTGTATTAAAAAGATCAGTAACTTATATTAGTATGTACTTGGAATTAAAGCCTTATCAATTTCCTTTTTCTCATCATTAGGCATAAGCAACTGAGGACGACACTTCTTGCTGTCCAAAGATGGAAAACAACATAACTACTATCTCTCGTGAAGAGCTTGAAGAACTAAGAGAAGCATTCAGTAAAATAGGTATGTTTTAAATAAGGAAATAATAAGGATGCCATTAACATTGTGAAGATGTGTAGGATTTGTGGAAGATATCTTTATGGATCACTTTGTTTTGACAGGGCCATGTTTTCCTTCTATGTAGCCAGTAATATCTAAGAAAATAATGTTTACATAAAACCCCTTATTTTCACAGAAACTATGTGTGTTTATTCACTTCTGTCACCTTCAGCAATGATATATTTTCTTGCTAGGCAGTTGCGTTATTTGTACCAATGGATATGCAGCATGATAGGTCTCAAAATTCACTTTTTGAACTTCTTAAATCTGAAAAAAAAAAGTTTGATTGAACATCAATTTAAAAATATATTTTCATGTTAGATTACTGACACTTTGGTTTTGCTTTACTTGCATGCTTTGGTGAACTAGTAACTTTTTTTTTTATTGGATCAGATTTTACATTTTAAGTAATCTAAACTTGGAGATTTTTTAATCTTATTTTTGTAGCTAGCAGATGTTAATAAATAACTACAATTTTGTATGCGTGACAGAATGTTTACAGATTAATTTGAGACAGAATGAGTAAGAAATTATATGGCAGCTAACTCTTATTTCCAGATTGCAATACCGTTGTGAATGTCTGCTGCTGAAGTTCACATCTGCTTTATTTCTTGTTTGCTGCAGTTCTGAGGGGGTGATGTGTGACTCTGCAGCTCACTGAAGCAAAAAACCATATTTGTAATCATTCTTAATAGGGGAACAGGGTCGCTTTAGGCAGGAAGTCTTAAGTGTTAGGAGTCTCCAGCTTGGTAGAGACTATTGGGAAGCAGTATGTTAGAGATCTGTAAGACCATGTGTAGTATGGAAAAGGCGAAGAAGGATTTACTCAGTTTCTGTCAATATGCTTATCAGGTGATGCCCAGCAGAGAGTCAGCTTAAAATAAAAAGTACTAACTTCTCTTCCTGACAAATAATAAAACCATGAATCCATTAACTCAGGATGTTGTTGAGACCAAAAAAAAGAGTAGAAATGCTAAAAGAACAAGATACATCCATAGAAGGTAATTATCGGTTGCTATTAAACAACCATCTTGACACAGTCTGTAGCTCAAGAAGTCTATAACCTGCAGGAGCTGGAAAGACAGACAAAAGAAAAGAGCATTGCTTACACATATCAATCTACTGGGAGGTGTTAAGATAGGTAGGTACTCCCTAGTGTTGTCCAACAGCTTTTCTATTTGTGTGGTATTCACCATCTGCATTCCTTCTTTTTCTCCCTTTCCTTCCTCTGTGTTTTCATATTTCTGCTCCAAGAATTGCCTGTGCTGCTTCTACCCACTGAAAAGCACTTTCTTCCTTACTGTATTATACTTCTGTAAAATAGAAAAATTAAGCATCATTTAGCTTTTTTCTTTTCTCATTTTTGCATTTCCGATGTTTCTATGGATAAATTGCTTGCAGCCTTATTGGTAAACTGAGAGAAAAGGCACGTATTTAACTCTCTGCTTGTCATCATGGAAACTTACCCTCAGTGTAAGATGAACCTAGAGAAATAAAATAGCTGGTAATCTGAGTGAGCTCCTGAGCATGTCCTCTGCTTTTTAGACCATCCTTGCTATTATCTGTGTTGTTACATGTCTGCAAGCCAGACAGTGGATGGATTAATATGTATGCAGGCATTAAGTTTGTCTGTAGTGATTTGTGAATTGTTGGTAGTATTGAAAACACAAAAAAATATCTTTTTTAACAGGTGTTTTTAGCCTTTAATCAGCGGTGAACTGTGGCCTTCTTATGAAGCTCTACGGAAGCTGCATAGTGTAGTATGGATTACAGGGAAATTACTGTATAGCAATCAATTATGGATAGAGATGAAAGCATGTTTCTCTGTTTGCCCTTCTCTAATTTGATTGTGTATTCGTCCACTCTAGTATTATTGGCTGAGCTCTGATACTAGAGACAATATGAAGAGAAGACTTTTAACTAGTAAACCAAAAAACCAAAAGTGGCAGCACCTTGAAAAGTCAGAAAAGTGTCCGCGTCATCTCACTTCTTTTTCTGACTCGTGTTATTTGTGACGTTCTCTTAAGTCACTTATCTTAGATGTATATTTGTAGAACTGGGAAAATATTATTATTTCATATTTTTCAAGAGCTTTAATAGGATCATGACAGAGACTGAAAATTGTTGTCACACATGGAAAACATTACCATTAAATATAGAAAATGATTGGCATTATATTCAGCACTAGTTATGCTGGATATGATTTATTGTATTTGATTGAGCTTCACCTATAGTGTATATGGACTATAGTTTTTCTTCTTTTAAAAGTGCATCTCTCCATTGTGTAGACATTGCACTACAGCTACAGGTAAGGCTATTTTAATGGACATTCTTTAATTCTGCTTGTATAGATATGTTTATACTTATGTAAGGACATATACATAGACAAAAAAAAGGAACAGTTAACGTGTTTGATTCATTTATGTATTACATTGGACAACAACATATTCGGTTTGAAAATGGTGCTTTGTTATATTAAGACAAGAATTCAAGACAGCTTTCTGCACACAGATTGGCCTAAGGTGGAAGTACGAAGGGTGTTTTTATTTCTTCTGTGCTGCTGCATACATCATGAGTAGTGCAAATGATACTGGATTTTTCTTTATCTATTTTTATGTGACATAGCCATTCATTTCTTTCCACAATTGTGGAATTATACCATACCTCATGTTGAGAAAAGCATTCTCATACTTTGCTGTACATGTGGTCTTGGTAGCCAAGTGTAAGTGAAGGTGGCAGTGCAGAGTGCTCCCAATGGAGCTGATTAATAGATTAAGGAAGGTCACCTTTAATAAACAGATACAGATCATCCCAGATTTATTCTTCACAGGTAAGCCTAACCACATCAAAACTTTCGAAGAACAGAAAATGTTTATCAGATACTAGTACAAAAAACAAAATGCAGAGTCAGGTAGAGTTCTTGTGTAAGCAGTTTTTCCTGTGTAAGTGTGCTCTTCTAATAAGAACTTGGATCAGAGTTTACTGATTGCAGATGTTACAATATTGACAATATGAATATAATAATTGATCTCCCTTTTACTTGAAGATTTATATAGAATTCTGTTGAGTCTTAAAAAAAGCTCAGACTTTACTATTTACATATTTGCCATCTTGTTATAGCTGTGCTGTGGGATTATAAAATAATTCCTGAGAAAATACATAACAAGATGGCACAACTCCTCCCCAGTTGTGCCTCTAATTTGCAACTGTTCCTTCATGCTTGCTTATCTATGTCAGAAGAACACACACTCATCTCCTAGAACTGTATTTCTCAGAGTTTATTCTCAGCAGGTACTGTACTTGGTTCTTTACATAAATATAAAAACAACTTGTGCTTTCGTTTTACAGATATAGACAACAGCGGGTATGTCAGTGATTATGAGCTTCAAGACCTGTTTAAAGAAGCAAGTCTGCCCCTGCCTGGTTACAAAGTCCGGGAGATTGTAGAAAAAATCCTTGCAGTGACAGATAGCAACAAGGATGGGAGAATCAACTTTGAAGAATTTGTCTCAGTAAGACATTCCCCTTGGGTGTTTCTCTGCTGTCTGATATCTGTTGAGAACTAGGACAGAAAACTGAATTAAGTGGTACAACTAATTACTATTTAGATAGAAATAACTAATATTTTGAGAAGGGGAAAATTTTCTGTGACAATTTACAATATCCTTTATCATTATTTTCTGGTCTTTATATTTCACTTATTTAATTTAGCAGATTTGTGAGAGCAAAGTAGTTTCAATCAGTCCTACTTTCCATTTCCTCAAAGATGAGGGGATGCACTACATATTTTAGGAACTGTTGGGTCAGCCCTTGCCTTGACAAAAGAGTCGATAATTAGATACCAGCCTCTGAATTCTCTTACTGATAAACCAATGCTTGCGTTACTATGCTTAATCTCTATACTAAAGGCTATTTTTTTTTACTGGGAGTGAGGTACAGTTTTTCATTTCTAGTGAACAAATTTGAAAGATTTAGACCTTTTAACTGTGGATTATTGGCTAGGGTGCTTTACTTAAGAGAAGCAAAAACTTTTCAGGCTGTTGGTTTGTGTGTGTGTTTGGAGATGATTATTTTTTGCTTTGAATTTAGAGTACTGCTGCTAATGGCAGCATGTTCCTTGTTGAACTAGTTACTGATCTTTCTTTCCATGATTCTAATTTGCAGTGGTTCATAGGTGAAATGGAAATATTTGCATTCAGGTATTGATCTGTATCCATTATTTATGCTTTGTTGTCAGTTTTGAGACCTCTACAGTATTTGGGCAAATTTAGGACATTTCAGTATATCCAATGTGGTTTACATTGCAAGCAGGTGAAAAATGCTATCAGCTTGCTTAAGGGCATGTGTAACTATCATGTAATAACTTTTTACTGTAAAGCGTATGATGAAGTGGAAGAAACATGCTATAGTCATTGCAAATGTGTAATATCTTTCGTTGTATTCTTCAGTTTACCAAAATATCTGTGGAAAATTTCTATGGATTGTTGGATATCTACTTTTTTTTTAGATAGCATGGCTTAATAAAGGTAGCACTTGAGGTACTCACTGAGAAATAATATATTAGATATCAAGTATGCAAGTTTCATTAAGGGATGTAAACTAGTTTTATCCATAGAGTAAACTTTTTTTTTTTTTTTAGACCAGAAGTCAGTGGAAATAGCAGAGAAAGGCAGTCAGGTTAATTGCTGACTCTGGAGTACTTACATGAGTTAACACTTAGATACTTGAAGGTATGATAAATCACAAAATTCTGTCTATTTTTTTTTTTTAATTCCAGATAATTCAGGAATTGAAAAGTAAAGAAGTTAGCAAATCTTTCCGAAAAACAATAAACAAAAAGCAAGGTATTACAGCAATTGGAGGTACATCAGCAATATCTAGTGAGGGGACACAGCACTCTTATTCAGGTAAGAGTAAAACATGAGCAAATTTTTCATGGAGGAAGGCTCTTTAAATTTGTACTACAGATGAATAAAAAAAACAACTGGAAAATGTTGCTATTGAAAGCAAATGAACACAGAGAAAGCATGTGGAGTTGGACAAGATAAGTGTTGGTGGTAGTGCATTGAAATGTGGGCTGTTCAGTTGTTGCTAGTTTCATGCTGCACCATGAAAATCACCGGATGTTTTGAGGGTGCAGTAGGGGACAGATCAATCTGTAGTTGCCACTTTTTTCCGTGCTTTCCTACTGGGCTGCTTCTTTTTGTAACTGGCCCTTGTGAAACTAAGGGTTTTTGTTGCACATTAACCTCTTTGACCCAGGTCTGGTGTTTAGTAGTATGTGCTCGTGGAAATGATAATATATTATTTTAATGCTGTTTTTCTTTTCAGAGGAAGAAAAAGTTGCTTTTGTTAATTGGATAAATAAAGCTCTACAAGATGACCCAGACTGTAAGCACCTCCTACCTATGAACCCATCAGATGCCAGTCTTTTTAAATCCCTTGTAGATGGTATCCTTCTTTGGTGAGTCCAGGGCTGTGAGAAAGAAAAGAAATTAATCTCCAAGGTTAAATGTTGATCACAGTGACGTGAATGGGAAAACTTCTGATAGGCTTTAGTGTCAGGACTCCCCTCTTAAATATTTCAACCANTTTTTTTTTTTTTTTAGACCAGAAGTCAGTGGAAATAGCAGAGAAAGGCAGTCAGGTTAATTACTGACTCTGGAGTACTTACATGAGTTAACACTTAGATACTTGAAGGTATGATAAATCACAAAATTCTGTCTATTTTTTTTTTTAATTCCAGATAATTCAGGAATTGAAAAGTAAAGAAGTTAGCAAATCTTTCCGAAAAACAATAAACAAAAAGCAAGGTATTACAGCAATTGGAGGTACATCAGCAATATCTAGTGAGGGGACACAGCACTCTTATTCAGGTAAGAGTAAAACATGAGCAAATTTTTCATGGAGGAAGGCTCTTTAAATTTGTACTACAGATGAATAAAAAAAACAACTGGAAAATGTTGCTATTGAAAGCAAATGAACACAGAGAAAGCATGTGGAGTTGGACAAGATAAGTGTTGGTGGTAGTGCATTGAAATGTGGGCTGTTCAGTTGTTGCTAGTTTCATGCTGCACCATGAAAATCACCGGATGTTTTGAGGGTGCAGTAGGGGACAGATCAATCTGTAGTTGCCACTTTTTTCCGTGCTTTCCTACTGGGCTGCTTCTTTTTGTAACTGGCCCTTGTGAAACTAAGGGTTTTTGTTGCACATTAACCTCTTTGACCCAGGTCTGGTGTTTAGTAGTATGTGCTCGTGGAAATTATAATATATTATTTTAATGCTGTTTTTCTTTTCAGAGGAAGAAAAAGTTGCTTTTGTTAATTGGATAAATAAAGCTCTACAAGATGACCCAGACTGTAAGCACCTCCTACCTATGAACCCATCAGATGCCAGTCTTTTTAAATCCCTTGCAGATGGTATCCTTCTTTGGTGAGTCCAGGGCTGTGAGAAAGAAAAGAAATTAATCTCCAAGGTTAAATGTTGATCACAGTGACGTGAATGGGAAAACTTCTGATAGGCTTTAGTGTCAGGACTCCCCTCTTAAATATTTCAACCAATGTGTAGGATGGGGAAAATCTGTTTGTCCACAGAAATGTTATTTTTAGCAGGTTTTTTTTGTGTGACTCGGTACGTATATCATAGAAGTAGGTTTCCCTCTTGGATCCATAATTATACATGTCAGGTGTGAGGAGACTGTTTATTAAGAAGATAATTACACAGTTCATGTACTCATTACTGAAGTAATTAGAAATCTTTGCTATTTCAAATATTTTCAGGAGTTACTAAATGTAGTTACTAAGTCATAGGATGGGAGGAACAGAAATTTGATTTAAATCCATGGCAAAACAAAGAGCATATAGTAGATCACTTCAGTCTGTTGTAACTTTCTAGTTAGTTAAAGTAGACCGATAGTACTTATTCATACACCATGGTAACAAGGGATTAGCTTATTAGTGTTGATGTGAATTAGTCTTTGAGATCCTTATAGGTGCAAGATACTTCAGAAATGCAGGGCAGAAATAGATTGGTTATGGTACAAAGATTTTCACTTGAAACTAACTGTCTTTAGATTAGTTTTAATCTTCCCAAGTACTCTTTTTGACAGCACAGACATGCTCTGTTACTTAAGTATGAAACCCAATTGCTTAAGTTTCTTATAATTATGTATTATCTGGAGGTTTCTGGATACATGTGCAATTATTTAACAGGGAGAGGAGATGTAGAGCATGAAGTGGTCTTTTTTTTAATCTTGTCAGAAATATTTACAGCTAGTTCAAAGTGTTAGGTGTTTATAATCAAATATATTTTCTGAGAAATTAAAGTTTGAATAATCTCTGACTTTTCTTTGTTAGCAAAATGATCAACTTCTCACAACCAGATACAATTGATGAAAGGGCTATTAATAAGAAGAAACTCACTCCTTTCACGATTTCTGTAAGTACTGCACAGATAGGAACTTGCCACAAATGAAAAAGTAAAATATTTTTCTATAGCTGTGTTTTAATGACAGTTCTCCTGGTGGAGCAAAAAAAAGTGCTATGTATTAAAAAAGTCAAAGCATAAAATTGTATTTTCTAATAAGCTCTGCTGAATTCTCTGTTTGTTAGATGATGTACAGGAAAACTTGTATTTTTCATGCTTTTGTTAGTTCTTTCCCTATTCACAAGTCTTGTTTTGCTTTACTAAGTACCTGAAGGAAATAATTTTAGACTCCTGCGTGGTTGGTCAGGTTGTATTTTAGCAACACAGAAAGTACCTGCATGGATGTGTACTGTATGGTAGGATGATGCGTTTTCAGTAGTGGAGAGTGACTTGGACAGAAGATGAGAAGCTCTATTTCTAATTGTGTATAAAGTAATGAAAATATTTGAGAGAAACAGTTTTTAAGACCTTAGTTTGGATATAAGAGAAAATGTCTGGAAAAGGGAAGTAGATCCATAAGTTACCAGCCAAAGGAGGGAAAAAAAGAAAAAAAATCCTGACTAAAAACCTCAGTTGAACTGTCAGACTTTTAATTTCAGGCTGTGACATTAAAATATGAAAAGTTAAAACATACCATGTTCTAAATCCTCCAAATGGGCTTTGTGATCTCTACTTATTTAAGGATGATGTGTCAGCAAATAGGATACTGCAGATGCTTATATTATCAGTTTGTGCATGTGATACTTACAAGCTACAAAGAATATTTTATTAGAATATTCCTCAACAATCTAAGCTGCAGAAGGTGGTCTATGATTTTTCGGTGGGTCCATATTAAACACTGTCAATAATGTTTTTAATTAAATTTTGATAAGATATGTGGTGGTTCACAAGAAGCCTCCAAAGTGCAGGTTACCACTGGGAAACCATTGGACTAGTGCATTATTTCTTATAACTTCTGAAACTTACAAAATGTAATGTGAACAAATTTACTAAGAATTACAACCTTATAAATCTGTTAAACAATGATATTCCAAATAGGAAAACCTAAACCTGGCTCTGAACTCAGCATCTGCTATTGGCTGTACGGTTGTGAATATTGGATCACAAGATTTGCAAGAAGGAAAACCACACTTGGTATTAGGACTCTTGTGGCAGATCATTAAAGTTGGTCTTTTTGCTGATATTGAGCTCTCCAGAAACGAAGGTAAGAGTAATGCCAGCCATAGCAATGTCCACAATTTGGAATTAACTGAGACCAAAATAGCAATTATTGCAGCTTTCTTTCAAACTTGCTTTTAGCTCTTATTGCCTTGCTAAATGAAGGGGAAGAACTAGATCAGTTAATGAAGCTTTCCCCCGAAGAACTCTTGCTACGCTGGGTGAACTACCATCTGGCCAATGCAGGGTGGCAGAAAATCAGTAACTTCAGCCAAGACATTAAGGTATGTAGTTATCGCTCTGATAATTGAACATAATGGTATTTAAACACACTAGGCATAGAAACAAATGAGTCAGATCAGAGGTATTGAGAAAAATAGTAGTCATCTGCTTTTTTCATTCTGTATTTTTCGGCACTGAAACAGCATTATTTTGATCTTTCGTGTCCTATTCAGTTGCTCATATTTTCCTAGTTTCAGAGTGGGGAAAATCCCCAGAGCATTTCAGACAAGCTGATGTTGAGGGAAGTTCTGATGCTCTAAGATCTCTTATTAGAGTGAGTTAAGACATTTCACACTATCGTATTAATTACCTTTTTACTGTCTGTACTTCTTGCTCCTGGGTGTGCAAAAACCCATCTTTTCTGTCTTTTGTTGTTCTAAGGAAGAAGTGTGTGGCTTTAAATCTTTTCCCAGTGCATATTTGCTGATGGTGATTGTCCATAGTACCTAGCATCCTACAGAAGAGTAGGAAACCTCTTAAGGAAATAAGTTATTCAGAGGGCTGTCTGGAGTAGTTACTGATTCTCGATCCAAGGAGAGAGCAGCCCCCCTCAATCCCTGTGCTTTGCTGGTGTGCCAGTGGCATGCTGGTTGCTTGGGGCACATGGCAGCTCTGCATAATTCTTCTTGTCCAGGTGAAGAGAGAAAACCCCAGCTTTTTAAAACTAAAAGCAAAGGAGGAAGATTCCCTAAGGTGATAAGACAGCTTTTCATTGAAGAAAATCATGTAATTAATTGCTAGTTATATGTTTTCAAATGCCACCAAGAAGGCTATTATTAAAGCAAACTTTTAACTAGGGTTTTGTATGAAAACTGATACTATGGCATAAAATATTATGTGCTATTTAAGAGAAGTATTAAATAATTCTAAAACTAGTACATTTTTATGTTATTTCCTAGTTTCTTAGTGGGGAAAAACCCAAGAAGCATAATGAAAACTGCATCAAATAAATGTAACTTATTTTGTGACTACCGATTCATCCTAAAAGAGCCTCTTAGCTCTCCATTTTTAACTCCAATTACCTTGTTGATTAAGAAAGAAATTTTTATAAAACTATTTGGAAGGATAGTGAAGGAATAAAATACCAACACTGAAATTAAAATCCGTTTTGGAGGTTCTTTGTGGGTAACATCTTGATTACGGTTGTCTAGTTCATATCCAGCAAAACAAATTTAACTAACATTGTCCGGAATAATTAGCAGACATTCCTTTTCTCTGTCATCTGGCTAAATAAGTTCTATGTGAAATACCCTTGTAAAATGGCTGTATGACCTCATCTATATTAACTGAAATTATGGTGCTGTACTTTCGGCTTCTATGGCTTTTGAATTGGGCTATCAGCGGAGTAAGTGGCTATGAAAAGCTAGATAAGTGCTCTCTTTTTATTTTAATATTACACTGCTTGTTTCAGGATTCAAGAGCATACTACCACCTGCTAAATCAGGTTGCACCCAAAGGAGATGACCTTGATGAATTGCCCATTAATATTGACTTTTCAGGATTTCATGTAAGTATCCACAAACATAAAAATAGACTGGAACTATCTTGAGGCCTCTGTGTATGTATCCAACATCCTGGTTACAAGGCTGTCTTACAATCCCCTTTTGTTTTGTAACAAATAGAAAAGCTCAGTCAGATTCCTCAATGTCATAAAAGCTTAAATGGGTGAAAACTTGAGTAAAGTTCCAGGGCACTGCTGAAACAGGGTAATGCATCCTACAGGCTAAAATTTGGAGATATATTCTACTTGGAGTAGTCTCTAACTGTTTTTTATTTTCAGTTGGGTCCTCCAGCATAAATATTACAACATGCTGCTCGGTTCTCCTCTTCTGGAATTCAGACAAGGAGAAAGAGTAGACTTCAAAAACCTTGTGATACCTCCTGAAACAAAATAGCATTCAGAAATAACATGTGAGCCCTTCCAATAACCAGCAGGAAAGGAAAGTGTGGCAACCACCAAGCTTTAAGTTGTAGAAGGGATAGAGGGTCTACAGCCAGCCAAGGCAGATGTGAAAACACTTTTCTCTAAGCTGCTACATAAGGCTTGTTGGAAGGATTATTCTGAGAATGGATTTGAGACAAGAATTGAACTGCCTGCCTAAGATAAAGACATCTATATATCAATCAAATCTTAAGTAGAATCTTACTATTCCTTACAGTAATGAAAACCCACAGGCGAAACTATGTTTGCGTACATGCTTTAGTTCTCTCAAACTCTTTAATTAAGGGAAGGTCTGTTTTGTTTGTTTGTTTTTTGGTTTGGGATTTTTTTAGGAGTAAGAAAGGACAGTAGTTAATTTTTTCCCCTGTAATTTCCTACAGTTCATATGATCATGTTCTGCAATGGATTGTAAGCCAGTATCAATAACATGTAAGAACTTGTTAGAGCAAGTTTCTGGTTGCTATAAAACAAAAACGTGTTGGGGATTGTTTCCTTTAACGTGTCAGGTCCTGTGCTCTCTGGAAGGTGGTTGTTGGTACCGAAGTTTTGTTTGTTTGGAAGGAGATAAAAAGACCCTCTTACAAAGTTTGCATGCGCGTGCTTATAGAGTTATGAAGGATCATTCCACATTTGCCTTGTTCTGCTGAAACGATCCAGCAGGGAGAGAGGCAGTGGAGGAGTCCAGGTTTTGCTGCGTGGTATCAGTTGGCGCAGGTTAGAAGCACATGGTTATTAAATGGTTTGATTTCTGAAAGAACAAAGTTCTTGCACCCTGTTACCCACCCTCAGTGTGTTCGTGAGGAGTCCTCCTGCCCCTGGGGTGCGCAACTGTCTTCTCTCCATCAGAGCACCTACACTAAACTTGAAAGTATTGATGAATTTGGAAGTATTTTGTTACTGGGACGTCAGTGCTGGTGTCTGTTATGTGTGGTTCGATATTTCATTACTCTGGGATCTCTGCTAAAGCTTGCTCTCGTGAGCATCTGTTGGGTGAAAGGGTTGGAGTACATAGAAACCACTTGTACAAGACTTTCTCTGAAGTGATGTGCTGTTGAATAGTTCTCGGAACTCAAGGTGTGTCGTTTTTCTGAAGTTAAGGCGTGAATTTATGCTTTTGTGCCTCAGGTTGGTCTTATCCCCCAAGCACTAAACAATCCTTGGCTCTCTGAGTGTTGAAATGTCTNAGTACTTTTCACATATTGTGTTTATATATGTATGTGTATTAGTTTGTTGCCTTTTAAAATAGGAAACATTAAAGAAAAAAAAGGCTTTTGTTTCAACAACCTATATTAATCTATTGCATCAGCATCCTAGATAGATCCTAGCATTATCAGCAAGTTTGGACTTTACAGTTCAGATCCCTAATGCTAGAGATAAAGGGTTAATTGGTAGGAATCTTTGGCTGTTATCCTTTCTGTGGACCAGCTAATCTGGGATAATAGCATAGCTCCTGCCAGTGTATTTCACAGTTGTTCACTGATCTCAAAGGAATGGTGAGAATCAGGGGTGCTGCACTCGGGAGAATCATCAGCAATGTTCACACATTCCTCTGCACTGCCTACTCCTGCCTTCCTCTTACTGTTCCTATCAGGTTTCTTTTCCATCTAGGTGAGTCCATCTTCCTTTGCTCCCCTTTTTTTTCACAATTTGGCTGCTCTGCTGCATCCCTGTTTCCCAAATCTCGTATCCCGCAGACCACTTTGGTTTCGGGCATCCTGCTCTTCTAGTTTCACCTGGGTGCTAGCTGGGGTAGTGGTATCAAAGCACAGGAGGTAGTCTTCCCTTTTCAGCTGTGATATTCCTAGTAACTGCAGCCCCTGTTGTCCAGGACAAATGATTGAAGGAAAGGCCTGCTTTTCCTCTGCTGCAATTTCATTAGAAATGTATGCTCTTGGAAACGTATACAGGACCTCTGTGGAAGTGGCATATGTTCAGTTCAGCTTCTCTGTTCTGAACCTAAAGTTGCAGGTGTGATTCCAAATATTGAAAATTTGGTCAAATAGGTGAGTTTTCATTGGCATGGCAAAAACCAGCTGAACTACTTTCTGAACTTTCATAAAAGATTTAGACAAGATCTAAGTCTCAGCTCAGTTTGTAAAATGTTACAATCACCTGAATGCTAGATTATGATTTTGTAATTTTAAATACTGGCCAAATTTAACTTACATTTTACAGTATATGTTTTAGAGATAGATAGTCATGCCAATGTTATCTGTTCAAAGGCAAGTAGACAACTCTCCTTTGCTCCCAAATAGTAACTCCTGTAGTGTCATGTAGATCTAAAGCATCAGAATAGTTATATCAGCCAAAAGACAATGTTGTTCATGTGTTTTTCTGTTAATTTGTTTTATTTTTCCACAAAATCCTGTGTTCTTACTGATGTCTTTTCAAGGTAGTGATAAAAATATGAGATGATTGTTTCTTTATAGTTTTATCATAGATTGTTGAAATCTGACTCATAATTTATAATGCTTTCCTATTTTGCTTCATGAAATGCAGATTTGACCCCTCCTAATGTAGGTACTGTATTTAGTACTTTTCTGTATTCCATAAAAGTGTTTANCTTGTTAGAGCAAGTTTCTGGTTGAGTGTACCAATGCTGAATTACTCACTGTTATTCAATTCTTACAGTAATTCAACTACTAAGTAGTTTCTCTACAAATACTAACTCCTAGTGTTGTAAAGATTAGAGGAAAAAAGTATAGGCTACATGGTTTTGAAGACTGATTTATTCTATGTAGATAGTAATAACGACGAATAAACAAAATAATACATAGGTTACCAACTTAAGACACTTCAGAGGGAAAAATAGGAAAAGTAGTGGATTATGACATTCTGAAGCACTCAAACTCTTATTGAGGGTTTTGGGCATCATCTGTAACTACTCTGCTTGAGAATATCAGCTTAAAGCAGTGACGGTGAACCTGTCACACATACAGCAGAACATGCAACGTGGGAAACAACAGTCTGCGAATGGAGGCATGACCATTACACCTCTGGCTGCTGTTGCTGTGATTCGTGAGGAAGGCTGTGCCGGCAGCTACAAAAGTGAAGGATTGAAAGAAAGGGAAGGGAAGATGGGAAGCGAATTGTTATAGGCTGTTAAGAGCTAGCTCAGGCATTGGGGGAATGTGGGAGATACTGGCTTGGGTCATTTAAAGATTTGCCAAACTGAATGAAGATTCAGTAAAGAATGGAAACATGCTAGTATTCATTACAAATCTTTTTTTTTTTTTTTTCTTTTAGGAAAAAAATGATTTGATGAGGGTTGAATACATGCTCCAACAGGCAGATAAATTTGGNATTTCCTACAGTTCATATGATCATGTTCTGCAATGGATTGTAAGCCAGTATCAATAACATGTAAGAACTTGTTAGAGCAAGTTTCTGGTTGAGTGTACCAATGCTGAATTACTCACTGTTATTCAATTCTTACAGTAATTCAACTACTAAGTAGTTTCTCTACAAATACTAACTCCTAGTGTTGTAAAGATTAGAGGAAAAAAGTATAGGCTACATGGTTTTGAAGACTGATTTATTCTATGTAGATAGTAATAACGACGAATAAACAAAATAATACATAGGTTACCAACTTAAGACACTTCAGAGGGAAAAATAGGAAAAGTAGTGGATTATGACATTCTGAAGCACTCAAACTCTTATTGAGGGTTTTGGGCATCATCTGTAACTACTCTGCTTGAGAATATCAGCTTAAAGCAGTGACGGTGAACCTGTCACACATACAGCAGAACATGCAACGTGGGAAACAACAGTCTGCGAATGGAGGCATGACCATTACACCTCTGGCTGCTGTTGCTGTGATTCGTGAGGAAGGCTGTGCCGGCAGCTACAAAAGTGAAGGATTGAAAGAAAGGGAAGGGAAGATGGGAAGCGAATTGTTATAGGCTGTTAAGAGCTAGCTCAGGCATTGGNTTTTTTTTTTTCTTTTAGGAAAAAAATGACTTGAGGAGGGCTGAATACATGCTCCAACAGGCAGATAAATTGGGCTGCAGACAGTTTGTAACTCCAGCTGATGTGGTTGCAGGCAACCCTAAACTCAATTTGGCTTTTGTTGCAAATCTCTTTAACACATACCCAGCCCTACACAAGCCTGACAATTCATCTTACGATCTCAATTTATTAGAAGGTACTCAACTTGCTAAGCATAGAGAAGATAAGAATATTAGTGATTTCTGTTTAAGTATGCCTTCTAGGTTGTGTTATAGGATCCCTGTGTGATGGTGCCTGTGTTAACACCAGCATATAGAGCTTTCTCACTAGCTTTCAATATAAGCCTGTAGTAGGAGTCCCCATTACTGTGAATATTGTTCATTTGCAGGAGCAAAACCTGTCGTCTTACTCCCTTTCCAGTTTCCTGTGCTTCTTTCAGTACTGTTTATATTTTAGCTAATGCACAAATTCCAGCTTTCCCTAATTTGCAGTGCTATACTATGCAACTGTAGTAGTCTTTTAGAGTACTTTTCACATATTGTGTTTATATATGTATGTGTATTAGTTTGTTGCCTTTTAAAATAGGAAACATTAAAGAAAAAAAAGGCTTTTGTTTCAACAACCTATATTAATCTATTGCATCAGCATCCTAGATAGATCCTAGCATTATCAGCAAGTTTGGACTTTACAGTTCAGATCCCTAATGCTAGAGATAAAGGGTTAATTGGTAGGAATCTTTGGCTGTTATCCTTTCTGTGGACCAGCTAATCTGGGATAATAGCATAGCTCCTGCCAGTGTATTTCACAGTTGTTCACTGATCTCAAAGGAATGGTGAGAATCAGGGGTGCTGCACTCGGGAGAATCATCAGCAATGTTCACACATTCCTCTGCACTGCCTACTCCTGCCTTCCTCTTACTGTTCCTATCAGGTTTCTTTTCCATCTAGGTGAGTCCATCTTCCTTTGCTCCCCTTTTTTTTCACAATTTGGCTGCTCTGCTGCATCCCTGTTTCCCAAATCTCGTATCCCGCAGACCACTTTGGTTTCGGGCATCCTGCTCTTCTAGTTTCACCTGGGTGCTAGCTGGGGTAGTGGTATCAAAGCACAGGAGGTAGTCTTCCCTTTTCAGCTGTGATATTCCTAGTAACTGCAGCCCCTGTTGTCCAGGACAAATGATTGAAGGAAAGGCCTGCTTTTCCTCTGCTGCAACTTCATTAGAAATGTATGCTCTTGGAAACGTATACAGGACCTCTGTGGAAGTGGCATATGTTCAGTTCAGCTTCTCTGTTCTGAACCTAAAGTTGCAGGTGTGATTCCAAATATTGAAAATTTGGTCAAATAGGTGAGTTTTCATTGGCATGGCAAAAACCAGCTGAACTACTTTCTGAACTTTCATAAAAGATTTAGACAAGATCTAAGTCTCAGCTCAGTTTGTAAAATGTTACAATCACCTGAATGCTAGATTATGATTTTGTAATTTTAAATACTGGCCAAATTTAACTTACATTTTACAGTATATGTTTTAGAGATAGATAGTCATGCCAATGTTATCTGTTCAAAGGCAAGTAGACAACTCNCGCCCCGCCCCCCACCCTCTCCCCCCAGCCCCCCCGCCCCGGCGCATCGTCCCCCAGCATCCCTGCCTACGGAGCATCGTCCCCCAGCAGCCCTGCCGGTGAGTATCGCCCCCCAGCAGCCCTGCCTCGGAGCATCGCCCCCCGGTCTTTTACTCATATCTGTCCTTTTCTGGTTGATTTTTGCATTGTTCTTGTATTTTCCTATTGCTTTAATATGCCGTCATAAGTAAAAGAGCAGAAAAAACCCCACAGGCCTAACATGATGCATATAACATGGGGGCAGGACTTGCAGTAAGTGGAATACCATATAGTTCTTTCTGTGGGTTTCACCAGTAGGGGCCTTCCATGAACCAAGATGTAAAGCTCTAGGCATATATGGGTGAGTAGAGCTTTCTGAAAATCTTCATTTTCCTGCATTAGATGCCATCTTTTCGGTGACTGTTCCACCCACAGAATATGATGGAGTTGTTCTCTTTGGCTTAAGACAACGAACATGATGCATAAATTTACATCCGCTCTGATAATACATAACAACTCTGGTGACATGCACTCGTATACAGAGAGAATATCCCTCGGGTACACTGAGGCAGCAAAATGAACATTTGATATTATGTGGGGATGGAGGGGGGAGACCTGACCTCAGTCAATGCACAGCCTTTAACTGGGTGTTGCTGTTGCTTTGAGGAACCTCTCACTTGTGGGGAAGGCAGCAGGGTTTGGAGTCCAGGTCACACAGAAATCTGAGTTCTGGGGAGGAGGAACAGGGAGGGACTTCTGTCCACCCACATTACCTCCAGTGTACATGTCCTCTGCTGCTGTTGCTGAGCCTGCTACTCCTGCTCGGGCTAGCTGAACTTAGGGTGCAAATTGCATCTTGAGTTCTGTTGTCTTTTAGAAAGAATTGTAGGTATTTGGAGCCCTTTGGATTCTTGACCCCATCCCTGTGGCTACTCCCTACTCAGTTCCATAGTACAATGATATCAAAGAAAGAGATGGCAATAAATAAAAAGGATACTACCAAATTTGCTCCTCTCTCTTTTGTGTAGCTCTGCCCCCTTTCTGCAGTTTTCCAATGATTTTGGCTATCTGCTGCACCACTCAGCAGAAGATATGCTCCTGATAGAATCACAAGGTATATTTTGAATAAAAGAATGGAGAGAAAAATTGGTCAGTTCTCAGCCATCTGGAAAATTTACGAATGCTTACGTGTTGCATGATAAAGGGATTTGTTTAGAGTGGCATATTAAATGTAGTATGCTGGGTTCCCACTATCCAAAAGGGTGCTGCCCAGCTCGCATGCTCTTCCTCCTGCTTGGCTGCTTCAGATTCTTTCAACAGTGTTAAGCATGCATTTTAAAATTCTCAGTCTAAGTGCAGTTGCTGAGTATCTGGTTTTGTAGCTATGCTTTGTTTAGTAACAGTTCATTAAATAATCTGGTTACTGTCTTTGCAATGGACACATTTCTAAAAGCACTTTGCAGTCAGTATTTTAGATATTGCAAACCAACTTGAAGTTAAGTAAGCCTAAAAACTTAACAAGAAAAAAAAAAGGGACTTGCTTTGAAATACTATAACCTCTTAAGTTATTCTTTATAAACTTAAATTATACAGCCAAATACAAGCATGATATATTTTTAAATGGAAAAAAAGCTGATTTTAAAAAATACCTTTGTTATAAAATGTGATTCCTTATTTATTCCCACACCAAAATTTAAAAAACAACATGTGAAACAAAGCTGGCTGCCTGAAGACCTTGAGGAATAGTATTTTTCTTTGCATGTATTAATCAGTGACTCTTTGGTAACTTTTACAAGTAAATCTTTGAAATAAAGACTAGTTTGAATTCCACATGAAAGACTTCATAAATCAGGAAGAAATTATACCAGTAGGATGAATATCATCTATTTCATAATAATTGGAAAGGAAAATAACTGGTAAACTGGCTGAAACTTCTTGAATTAAATTTATTCTGTTGGAAAATATAAGCTACAGCTGAAATTTCTAAATTTACATTTTTGATAAATATATTTTCAAGTCCAGAGCTTTTTGTATAAGAGACCTAGATAAAAATTGTGATCTCTGTCTAAAAATTCATGTTATGATATAGGTCTGTTTCGTGGAAAAATAATATTAAGGAGGTTTTCTTTCAATTCTAATGATAAATGCATGTTTATACAGGAGCTTCATTTTGCAAAAACTTCCATTGTTTGTAGTTAACATAGAACTGCAGTACTAAATGAGACAGTTTTCATGCTACGTAAACCTTATTAGACAAACTCAGTACCAGCATCCTCTAAGGAACAAACAAAAAAAAAAAACAAAAGAAAAATCTTACTCAGATTTTTACATGTGCTCACATATTAAGCCTAAATATTTTCTTAAATGCTCTTCCTTGATGTAAGAGAGAACAGCTTATGCAGCACTGATTCACATGCAGTTGTTCACAGATGCATTGTTAAAATGTAGGTAATGTTGTATGTGGAAACTCATGTATTACTCCAAACTGTTAACTTTATAGAAAAAGAGCATTGGTTTGAGAACTCATTATTACAGTAGATTAAAATAAAATCCTAAATCAGGAAAGTGAAGGGTTTTCTTTTTCCTACTGAATTTTCTGCACTTCTCATAAGCAGAGTTGCTAGTTAGAACTGCCGGGATCATCAGCCCTCTTGGCAGCATCCATAGTTTCCCTAATGTAACCAGTACACCACTACCTTGCTGCGTCTCCAGTGTGAGACTGAAAAGGTGAGGTCTGTTGCTTTGGAAAGGACCTTCACAGTTTAACTTCTATGTTCTGTGGGAACTTCTGTGTGGAGAGAAGTGGAGCTGTAGTTTCTGGAGTTTGATGCAATTGCAATAAATGTGTTAGTACCAACTTTTATTTAAAAATGCAATTTCAAACAGATTTAAAGATAGTGTTGAATGCAATTTTGACTTGGTTTTATGAAATTATTATTAATCATAACTTTTTCTCCATTTTATTAGTTATCTAAAACATAACGAACAAACTATTTCTGTATTTTATCAAATTGTATTTACACAGAAAAATCTAGTTTAATACCCTGTGGTGCCTCTGACCTTGTGCCCAGAACTGAGGGACTCAGAATTTGGTAGGATTGACTCAGCTTACTGCCCAGTAGAGACTTCTGTTAGGGAAAGGATGAAATTTTTTTTTTTTTTTGGGGGAGGGAGGGTATGAGAGTCATTTAAATATTGCTTATTAAAGTGTTTTCTCCAAGTAATTTATATAGAATTATATTTGTCACCATAGGAGAAAGTAAGGAAGAAAGGACTTTCAGAAACTGGATGAATTCACTGGGTGTAAACCCGTATGTTAATCATTTATACAGGTAAGGCTCCTTTTTTTTTTTTTTTTTAAGGAAAACAATAATTTAGTTTCCCTTGGGCAACAGGGGACAAAAGAAGAAGGGATGAAGAAAGAGAAGTAGTGTTTCTACTAGAACAGTGATTTCCAGGTTTCTACCCAGTGTGATAGGAACTTCAAAACTGCTCTGTAGAACCGCATTAGGCAGTATCTGACTCGGATATTCCGCTCATGATCTAGAAATACTAGAAAACCTCAAGATTTTTATGTGCTCTCCTCACTCACTTGTACTTTGAATTACGCTTTTTAAAAAGTTAAGGTCATTGTGTTTTATAATGCATGGTTTTTATCTTATCACAGATGAAATGACAACAAACCTCTTAAAACAGTAATTCTGAGCTATAAGAAAGGACAGATGTCTGCTGAGTAGACTGTAAGAATCTATGCAGTGTGGTGTTCCCTCAAAACAAGGGCTTTTTAGATGCTTCTGATCACCTTCAAATTGTGCCAGCAGTTGAGTCAAATCCTGTCAATAAAAGATAGGACATAGAACCGACTGGGAACATCTGCTTGCATGTGTACTTGCCGTTAGGTTTCATTGTTCCTGTTTTGTGGCCTCTGTAAATAGCTTAACATGGAGAATTTGTTAGCAAGTAGCTGAAGGGGATTATCAGGAATGCAATTTGTAACAGGAAAAATAATATTTTTCCTAATATTGTTTTTTCACAAGATGAGTGTATTAGTTTTGATTATTCTTTAGCAAATGCATCTGTAGATGCAGATGAAGCACGAGTATTTAACATTTGGGAAAGTTCTGAGAAAACTGAAATTAGATCAATAAATGAAAATTCTCTAGTTAAGATGTTTTATCTATTCCTACCCTCTGAAAGGAATTATTTAATTGAAGTTGGTAAAACCAGAGGCTGTGCTTACTTCACTGAGATTTGTAAAAATGATTAAATTAAATATACAATTTAATGTAAATAGTGTCAGAAATCAAGCAATAGGATATAGGACAGTTTCTCCATAGAATATTTATTTATGTGACTGAAATTTTTCATCAATTTAATTACACTTAGGGAAGTGTCAAGTACTTAACATTTTCATTGTGAATATGAGCTTTTGTATTTAAACATTGTTTTACTTTGCTTTAGTGACCTCTCTGATGCTTTAATAATCTTCCAATTGTATAATATGACTCGTGTGCCGGTTGACTGGAACCGCATCAACAAGCCGCCTTACCCCTTACTTGGTGGTAATATGAAGAAGGTGGGTCAGTACTCTGTCATACACTCCAGTCTCACTGTCTGCCGTTGTGCTGTTTGTAAAAATCTGGATTGTCTAGATTTGTGTGTTACTGAGCCAGTCCTGGAAGAAAAAAAAACAAATCTTCCAGATATTATCCCAAGGAAGAAATAGCAGTTATAGCATATATCATTTTAGTTTCTAAATGTGGACACTTTTTGGCACTATTTAATTTAGGGCTAATTAGGGTACGTAAGTAAAAGTTTCAGGTCTGATGCTCTTGTATTGTCAAGTGTTTCCTCACAGAGCAGTTGTATATGCTGCCAGGAGAATTTGTGCAAGACTTGCAAAATCCAAGCTTTCAGATAGTTTTGTGATTGTTATGAAGTCAGAAATGTAGAGGGGGGAAAAAATTACTGTCTGTTTAAGAGGAACACATTTAAATATTTTTCCAAATTCCGTTTTGATGTAAGTATATATATATTAATTCATTGGCTTTAGTGGAAGTGAACTTGGTTTTCTCAGGTGTGAGAAAGGTTATCATCAGGATCTTGCACACGTGTGTTTATACTAAATGCTGTTATTTTAGTCACAGTGTAGAAAGACTAGAAATCTTGCTTTAGTTCCAAATGTCACCATATCTAACAGTAAGGCAAAGTAATTCAAAATACACATAGATTATAGGTCTGTACTATAGAAATATTAAGATGTTTTCATTATTTGCACACAACATTTGTTTTTAGATTGAGAATTGCAATTATGCAGTAGAACTCGGGAAGACAAAAGCCAAATTCTCACTGGTTGGTATTGCTGGACACGACCTAAATGAGGGTAATCCAACCCTGACTTTAGCTTTGGTATGGCAGCTGATGAGAAGGTGAGTTAGGCATAGCATATCATAGATGTGTATATATATGTATCTGTATCTGTGTGTGTCTTTATATGTGTCTCTGTGTATCACGGCAAATTAAAGGTAGTGTTCCGTTCACCCGACAGGTATTTTAGAGAGATGTTTCTAAATATCTGTCTTCTCTAAGATAAACTTTTATACCTTTTTTGTAGTTTTACACACTGTGTAGTGATTGAAACCACAATAGTGTGTATGTGTACACATCCATTTATACAGACAATGGAAACCTTATATACTGAAAACTGTGATTAAAATTGTAAATCCTTCAGCAAGTAAAAAGCACACAACTTATTTCATGTTGATTCCATGTAGCTTGCTGTAAGCAGACAGTAATTTAACTATTTCTAAAACTCAAAAAAGAAGGATAAATAGGAAGAGGTGATGTATGCTATCGATGTTAAAATGGGAAGAAATTTTTTAGGCCATCACAGCTATAGTAATGTAACTATCAGAAAATCAAAATCTTGCTAGTGCACTGAGCAGGAAAAAAAAAGTTATAAATTGATTTAAATAAAGAGTATGTTATGGCAAATATTTTCCACAAGTTAATTTTCTTACATCTGTTCCAAAACAGTTAATGCTTTTTGTTTCTCAGACTGTTGCGATTCATTTTTCAAAGTGACTTGGATGGTAGAGAGCCATTTAAGCTTATAAAGTAAAATTAGTTATGATGTGCTGAGTAAAACAAATATATAAAGAAGATGTAACAGTGAATATTATAAGGTCTGGGATGTTGTTTTATTCCTGCAAGAACCAAAAAAGTAATTTAAAATAATCAATAGTTTATAAGGTAGCGGTAGCTCATGAACACAAGTATTTGGCATTGTTACTGTGCTGAAGTAATATTTTCCTTTTGCTTGTAGCTTGATACTGTTAGCAGAGTAAAGTTCTACCACTCACTGTAACTCAGACTCTTATTTTGTTTATTAAAGGTATACTTTGAACGTATTATCAGACCTCGGAGAGGGGGAAAAAGTAAATGATGAAATTATTATTAAGTGGGTGAATCAGACACTTTCAAAAGCAAATAAGAAAACTTCAATTACGAGTTTCAAGGTAACCAAATTAATTTACTTTTCATCTTTCCACATGTAATCTGATCTGGGATTTTTAACCTAATCTGTTAACAATTTGGCTTTAACAGTGGCTCTCCCATCAGCTAACATGATTACATAAGGAAATATTTCTGACAGTCTGTGAGTCTTCAAAAGTATTTTACAACTCTATTAATAAGAAACAAAAAAAAATATAGTTGCTGCTGTAAGATTCAAAACAAAGCTAATAAACATCAAAAAACAACAACAAAACCTTTCAAAGGGGTCACCAATGTTTGGGCATGGCATGTCCCAGATCTTGCAAATTTTTTATACAGGCACTCTTATGCTTGTACAAACATGAAAAACAATTTTGGAAATAGGGGGGTGGAAAAAACAACACAACTTTTAATAATACCTGGTCAAAAAGTTGTACATGACAGAGCCAGGAGAGGGAGCCCAAGTTAACTAGCAACATCTGCCTTCGATGGCACTGCAAATGTGCAACAGAGATGCACGAAACATGAGCTTTTCCCCTTCAGCAAACATGAACAAATTGATAAAGAAGCTTTCCTTTCATGTTTTCAAGTGTGAAACACGAAATAAGTCTCCTGTATGGCAGGTGTGTCATGCTGTGTGAATGTCATTCTTTAGAAATGGTAGATTAATAATTGCATGTAAATAGAATATTCTTGCACAGGTTCATTGTATACTCTGAAACAGTTACGTCTATGTTCACAACAGGAACATGAGAACTTAGCAAGTTAAATATTAGAGAGCTGGCTGTGTTATGAAATTGAATTAGGTAAGCATTAGGTAAAAGGTAATAAATAATTTCATAGAACAAAACATAATTTTTTACTCTAGAAGGTCACTTAAGCCTTCATCTTCTTAAAAAGGGTTGCTGCTTCTCTTATTTCTACATAGATGGTAATAATAGTGGTATAAATAAGTTGAAAGTACAAAGAGAATCTGTCCCAACATCTTGCTTTTGTTCTATCAGTAGTTTTTGGGTGTCATTGGGTGGCGTTATGTTTTTAAGGTGATTCAAATAATGTTAGATAAATAAAGATAAGGAACTACTGATGTAAAGTGACATTGTTCAGTATAGCTTTTTTTACTACTGATTTTTTTACAACATTCATATATGTATTGTCTTTCACAATTTGAACTTTCGTCTGTATTTTGCGGCTGTTGCAGCAAGCAGATTGTGCAGCAGTGAAAGCATAATTCCTTTATTTATTGTGGACTATGAAAGCAAAGTTCTGTTGAATTGCCATTAGTTCAAACAATAAAAAGACCAAGGTGTGGTTTTGGCTTATGGTCTTGGGGAGATACCCCATGCATTCAGTGTCTTCAAGCAGACTGACGTTACAATTTTTAAGTGTGCAATTAATGTGGTGGTTTTATGGGACTTCACTGAATTTGAAATCCGAGTTCTGCCGTGGTGGCAAAGGCAGCCACATGTCAGGTGGCCTGTGTGCTGAGCCCTGCAGCAGCAGAGCCACCTCCCTGGCACTGGCTGCGGATGGTGAGTTTGACATCATCAGCTGCTTATCTGCCTTAACAGTTGGGGAGAAATAACTGCAGCAGTGCACTTTCTGTTTTAAGAATAGAAGAAAACACATGTCCATGTAGTAAATATGAAATGCAGACTACTCGTACCAGCTCAGATGTCATCCAAGCTGAAAAATTCTTATAAAAAGAGTGAGCCATAAACTACTGCAGAAAATAGTTCCATTACAAGAAAAGGAGAAAAATAAAAGTAGTTGGGGAATGTAAATACCTTTTTGTTGTCTTGAAAGTCTGGTCCTTGGACTTCTTTCAAAGTTGCCTTCCTTCCTTAGGGAAGTGGGGGAGTTTCTTTCATTAAATAAATTTAAACCATTTATGTAATAATAATGTCAGCACTGAGTGTGAACCTTATTTTGATTGCAAAAAAGAAATTAGATGTCATAAGGGGGGGAAAAAACCTTTATGCAATAAAGTAACCAAAGATGCTGTTATTTTTCCATTTCTATGTAAGATGTGCTGTAGGGTTTTTTGCATTGCAAAGACAGAAAAACCAAAGCAAACTTCTTTATACTAATCTTTTGAAACTTTTCTTTTAGGACAAATCAATTAGCACTAGTTTACCTGTCCTAGATTTAATAGATGCCATTGCACCAAAAGCAGTTCGTCCAGAAATGGTCAAGAGAGAAGATCTTTCTTACCAAGACAAATTGAATAATGCTAAGTAAGTTTTAAATGAATGCTCTGTATTTTCCTAAAGTGCAGGAAATGCAGGATTTCATGGTGTAATGAATGACTTACTGATTTGTTGAGAGAGATTACACTAATATTAGTTGATTTGTTTCAAATAGAATATATTATAAATTCTCATATTCTATTTTTCTAGCATATTTAAAATATGAACTCAAATTCATGGCTGATATGACCTACAACCACTCCACTGCAATTAGTTTATTAATAGCCTGCCATGATCCATATTGTTTTTGACAAAAATAAATGCTTTGATAACCAGTAGCAAAACATCTGCCAATACAATTGCTAATACATGCTTTCTTCACAATAATGTCCATTTTCTTGTGGAGCGTAAACACTGACTGAACAGGCATATCCTGCTACTAAAATCTGTTGTTCTTGTTGTGAATCTTGGCAGACTAGTAGACGCAAGGAAAATAACAATATTTATTTTTCTCTTGCTTTCCAAGGTATGCCATTTCAGTTGCTCGAAAAATTGGTGCTCGTATATATGCACTCCCAGATGATCTGGTTGAAGTTAAGCCAAAAATGGTGATGACAGTGTTTGCATGTTTGATGGGAAGAGGACTGAATAAAATAAAATAATGAAGAGATGCAATATAACTTCCTGCCACTTTAAGGACAATGAATGCCTCGCAGTTTACAGAGTTCTGAAGCTGAGTATAAAAGGATAAAATTTGTATGCACACATATACTCATTAATTATGTCTTAATGATGTGTTACTATTAGTTAAAATTTTATTCAATTTCATAACACATGGATTATTTATGGGTAATATTGTTTTCAGAACATGTTCATTACCAAATTAACATCACATTGTAAGAATCTGCATCAATTTACATATGTTATTTCAGGACTTCTTATGAAACATTGTTTGATTTCTGTGGGTGTTACATGTAGTCATACAAGTCTCAAGGTGCATTCCACTCTTATTACATTACTCCTAACTGCACACAAGTTATCATCCTTGCCTTATTGTTTGAGAGTTTAACTCCTGTTGAGGCCAATGAGAGTCTTGCCATTGACTTCAATGAGAGCAAGTGAAGGCCTCTGGTAATGTCTGGAAACTAACGACTGTTGATGAAGCTGATGAAACTTTTTTTGTAGGAATAATCTTTAAATATATGTAGTAGCTTTGTTCTAAGCAACCACTTTTATGGTCTGTGTCTTAAGAAAAAACAGCAAATAGTAAGCAGAAATGTAATCATGTCATTATTAGGTCTTCATATGCATTAAGTTTTGCAGTTGGACTAAACATTTGATTTTTAATTTTTTTTTTCATAAAATATTGTATACAAAAACAATAAAGAGCTGGCTAGTCCAGTTTGGGGTTTCACATTAATGTGTTGCATTCCCTTATAGATTGTTCCTTTGATTTTCCTGAAGTGTATATCATGTGTGCAGAGGCTTTGTCTAGAATGACTGCTGCATTGTCTGGATGAGATTAAGTCTAATTATTTTCTTATTGAAGTATTTGTACTCCTTTTTCAGCAGCTGTAAATTTTTACCAAACATTATGGAGCTGGACATTTAATAAAGTTGTTACCAGAAGCCAAACTGTAAGAAAGAAAGAAAACTAAATAAAAATGAAAGTTTTTTTTTTAAAGTATGAAGCTGCTGCTTTCTCTCTGAGAGCCTGAGAACAGTCCTAAGGTTGGCAAAACCTAAGAATCATGAGTGAACAGTTGGACTAAGCTTTACATCTTCAGTATCCTGCACATATAAATAAGTTGCATCCTTTTAGTTTCTATTATATGAGGGGATACTGGGAGTCGAGAGAACAAGTGCTTGGATTTAGATTGATTTGTCTCTGTTTACTGGTTTGTATTGTCTGGACAACAATAAATTATTAATATTTGCTAGTTACCTGGTTTTTATTCCCAGTTCCAAATGATGACTACATGTTACACAAAATTTGAGTTCTGATGCTGGAGACAAATCAGTTCAAGTCCTCATTCAAGATAGGCTAAATTAATTACTGGCTTATTTAATCTCTATACTGCAAGAATAAATGTACTCTTGAGAGATGCAGTTCTAAAGTACTGCATTTACCTGCCCCAGCACCCAGCACCTTACTCTGTAAGGGTCAGTATTTCCTGTTGTGTAAACTATAGCTGTAGTGTTTGTTTCCTCTTAGGAATAAATCTGCTACAATTATGTGGCTCATTCCTGTATGTCCAGAATTACTTTGAACTTACTTTGATCAAATTGTAAAGGGTTTTCAGGGGCAACCATCTCCTTCCTCTTAGCGTAAAAGTTTGATGTACAAGCAAAGAGCTACATCTTGAAGGATAAATGACACCTACCAGCCTCTGAAAAGAATTGTCTTCTCAGAATAACATTTGTTTTAAAGGCTTCAACTGCCACTCAAGATTATTCTAAGGGAGAGTCAAACAACTTTCAGGTTACAGTTAATCTTTGGAGCTCACCTGAAGTCAGTAAAGCCACGAGCACGGTTCTGTGTCTCTACCTCCTGCAAACACGAAGGAAGTAATCACACGAGCCTCATGCACAAAAAATGAGCTTGTCGCTGGTAGCTCATCTAACAAATTATTTTCTGAATTTTGAGGATAAAATGGCACATAACATGGAAAGGGAAAACAAATATATGATTTCTAGAAGTATTCAGGGACGAGGAAAGCGAAGGGAAGTGTGACACCCCTCTGGCACCCCGTGCCCTAAGGGGACGTGGCGCTGAGGGGAGCGGTGCCGCAGCGGCTGGAGAAAAACAAGATTCCGGGGAAAATGCCCAGAGAGGGACAATGGGCTGTTAGACGCTGGCGACGTGCTGCGGTGCGTGTTCTGGGTGCCTCACCCTGCGGTGAGACGAGGATCTCCCTTGAAGGAGGCCCGCGAACCCCTCCCCACGGCTCCTGCAGGGCGAGGGCCCCTCCCTGCTCGACCCCGGCCCCAGACGCTGTCCCGAGGGAAGGCAAACCGCGGGGCCGCGGAAGCAGAGGATGACGGGAGGCAGCTGCGCCGTGGGTGCCCCCTCAGCCGGCCGCTCACCACAACCCCCGCGGCGCTCCTCCCCGCCCGCCTCCCGCTGCCCCTCGCCGGGGGCACGCCGCCATTGGAGCCTGCGCACTGCGGCGGGGAGCGGTCGCCCTCCACGCTGCCCTACCCTGCGCGCCCGCGGGGTGACAGCTACAGGGATTGCGGCCCCGCTCCCTCTGGGGTGGCAGCGGGCACCGGGGTCGCGCTGTGACACCGCCCCGCCCGCGCTCTGATGGGCCTGGCGGAGCCGCCGCCATGGCCGCCCTGTACCAGAGCGCGGACCCGTCCGCCTCGGCCTCGCCCAACAAGTTGCTGGCCCTGAAGGACGTGCGGCAGGTGAAGGAGGAGACCACCCTGGACGAAAAGCTCTTTTTGCTGGCCTGCGACAAAGGTACCGGCCCTGCCTGCCGCGCCTTCGGAGGGCTGAGGCCTTGGCCGCTCGCTGAGTGCCCGAGCCCGCCTGTGCCTGGCGACAGCGCCCCGGCCCGGCCGTTTGGGCGGGGGCTGGGGGTAGATCCTGCGGGTCCTGCTGTGCCCATGCGCGGCTGCTGCCCACCGCGGGGCCCGGCCTGGCCGCAGCGCCCGGCCCCAGCGCCTCCCGCCGTCCCCAGAACGCTTGTGCGCGGGGGAGGGAGGCGTCGCGCCAGATCCCTCCGGGTGTGAGGGAGTTGGTGTCAGAGGAGCTCGTAAGATAGGTGTTGCGTTCTCTGTTAACAGAGTGTGAGCGTGTGGCTGTTGTACAGCTGGGGGCTTGTCTGGGCATCGGCGTTATGAGTGAGGCTGGTTTCCTGTGATTTGCGCCCGTGGTGGTGGATGGGGCGAGATTTTGCTTCGTAAAATACACTGCTTACTTTAAGTGTATGTTTAGTTACCCTTGAGTAGAAACACAGTCTTGAGTCAACCTGATGTGAACATGTGCTGGACCCTGCGACAGGCCTGTAACCGTGTGCTGCAGGCCCTGCGCACGGCTGTTGGTGTGTTTCTGTGCAGGGCTGCGCTGGGGTGGGCACAGCCGGTGTTCCTGCCCTGGCGTTAGCCAGCAGGGAGGGAGTGTGTTCTGGAGCACTGGTACGGACAGCTGCGCTGCCTGGCTGCGCTGCTGGTGCGGTCTGTTCTGGAGGTCAGACCGAGCCACGGCGTTCTCTCATTCTCTCTCAGCTAAAAGGATGCACAACAAAAAATGTAAAAAAAAAAAAAGTCTAGTACTTTTGCAGATTCTGTGTGTATTCTGCTGTATGTAGAAGTATTGTTCACGTACTGCTGGAAGTATTTTACGCTAAGGTCTGTCTTTCTTTGTCATGGTTTTCTATGTTGCAAAATAGTTGGTTGCCCTAGAGACAAAAATAAGTGTACGCTTTTATCTTTAGCAAAAAGAATCAATTAAAGAGAATAATACTAGCCAGGGCAGCCTGGTGTGTCTATACTCAGTTGAATAGGGAAGCGCAGCTTATGTACTCCTTATTGTAGTTAGTTTTACTTGCTCATCAAACTTGCTAGCTTGGATTTTGTAACACTGCAGCATTGTATGACCCCTGCTTTGATGATATGTACACTAAATTGGAATGGTACAGAGAAGACTAATGTATCTTGCGTTCAAGGAAGATGCAAGCCTATTTGTAGCATTGTAGAGAGAGCTTATCTGAGCCTGTGGCTCATTTGAGCCTAGGAGCCCTCTCTGATGTGTTGAACTTGATGTTTCCTGTGTCTCACAGCTTGCGTGTGAATGAGCTATTGGCCCAGTTTTGAAAAGCACCTCTGCTTTTGTGCACGTTTGTTTTTAGGACTGCAACTAAAGGTGTGGATTACAGTACATGTCTTATTTCAGGAGGTTTCTTTCAGGGCAGCACTATCTCTAGTTTTCTCTCTGATAAGAGGATGCTTATCTACCTTCTTAATTGTCTGAAATACTCAATGTCTGTTGCCAGCTGTGGAGTGTTGTCTTGTTTGATGGTACTTCTAATGGTCACATGCTTTTATTGCTTTATAGTAATACTAAGTGACATTCATACGTTACTTGTGCAGGTGACTATTACATGGTTAAGAAACTGTTAGAGGAGAACAGCTCGGGTGAAATGAACATAAATTGTGTGGATGTGCTTGGACGAAATGCTGTTACCATAACCATTGAAAATGAAAACTTGGACATACTACAGCTTCTTTTGGATTATGGCTGCCAGGTATACAATGTATAAGTTGTTGAAAATTTTTGGTGTAGTCATTGATCTGTGTATTTTCTCGTCTATATATGTTCTGTGTTAATCTGTCAGAACTTGGAGGGACGCAGAATTCGTCTTTATAGGCAGTTCAGTTTTTCCATTTAGTAATTGTGAAAGTGTTTTCTTCCCACTAATTTACTTTTCTAGTGGGATTTTATTGGCATGGGAAATGTATTGGTAACATTTTCAGTTATATTAACAATTCTGATAATGTATACATCTTCAAGCCTGATAAACAGTATATGAGGGAGCAATAAGTCAGGGTGCATCATATTAAAAAGCGTAGAATTCAGAGATCTCTTTGTCTGTGGAGTATAATAACTTTTACAGTGTTAGCACAGTTTGAAAAATGCGCATTATATTAGATTATTTTAAGTTAAAGCAAGCATAAGTTTCTGCAGTGCTTTCTTGTTAAGCTTGATCTGTGCTTGATGGCAGAGGCAGTGTCATACCAACAATACTTCTGCTGCTTCTCTGCTGCTGGGAGAGTTGCAGCTATGATGGCTTAAGTATATAAGGCAGGGAAAAGTGTCTTTTGTTAGGTTGTTTGATAATGGACAGGGGAAAAAAACAACAAGCTTTCCCCTCCCTGGATCTCCTTTTTTAGTGGCAACAATAAAAGCTGTGCCTTTTATTTTTAAAGTAATAATTTGAATTTTCTGCAGTGAATTGAAAATAATATCAACTGTAGGGAAAACGAACAGCTGCCTAGCTCAACTTCAGAGAAATTTAAGAAGTAGTTACCAGCCCAGAAAAAGAAAAGCTTATGTTCTTATCTTCAACACAGAACTGCGAATGTGAGGCTGAAGTATCCCATATGCCTGAGTTGTGTTACGCCGGCGCTTGCTTTAACATTTTTAATAACCTGGTCAACTGTCCCTTAGAACTTGGTTTTTGCAAGTATCCTGCCGGCAGGGGGATTGGACTAGATGATCTTTTGAGGTCTTTTCCAATCTCTAACATTCTGTGATTCTGTGATCATCTGTGCTGGAAAGTAATTCCTGCAATTGGTTCTTCTGCTGCTCGGTCAGTTAACCAAATTGTCAGTAATGCTGTGCTAACTCCTGGAATGACAACCTGAATTTGTATCCTGGGCATGGTGATAATAAAGAACGTCTTTTTAGTACCTTAAAAATAAATTCTAAAAATATATATTAAAATAAAAATGCAGTTTGGCTTCAGATTGACTCTTTATGCTGTTTAAGTTACTGCTGTTTTCACATATGACTTTTTTTTCTTTCCTTAGTCATCAGATGCACTTTTGGTGGCTATTGACTCGGAAGTGGTGGGAGCTGTTGACATTCTACTTAATCACCGACCAAAAAGATCCTCCAGACCAACCATTGTAGTTGAGTGTTGTTATTCCTTGGGTTTCAGGGGGAGTGAGGGGGTGTGCTATTGTGTTCTGGGTAACTGTAATATTTAAAACAATGTTCTTAAATGAAATTCTGCATTTCGAAGGTGGTAGAATCTGGACATTAGGGGTTATTTTTATAGACTCTTTTGTCATAAAGGATAGAATACATTACTTTGCTTTACCACCTAAGGAATCCTTAGCTTTGTACATGCTAAATGCTAACAGATGCCTGCTTAGTCCAGAAGAGAGAAAAAATAGTGGTCGTAAATCTTTTCTTGTAGACTATTTGCAAGGTAATTAGCAGCCTTGACCTGTAACAGGTATATTCATGTATTGAAGCCTCTTAGATTTTTAGAGCAAGCCTATAGATATCAAATCTTCACCTTGAAATTAATCAGTTGAAGTTTACCTTGGCAATGCTGAAGTATGAAAAAAACTTAAAAGTTCACAAATAGAGGTGGAGGGAGGGAAGGAATAAGGTGTTGTGTAACAGAATCTGGTACAGTCAGGATATTTTTTCTGCACTTACATAGTATATATACTCACAATAACTTTCTTAAACTAGAGCAAAATACACTTTTTAATATCATGCATGTAATTGGAGAAGGTAGACACTGAATGTGAGGTTTTCTTTGTGAATAAATCGGAAGCATTTCTGTGTCCATTTTTCTTTTCCCAGTATTTATCTGAGAGGTTTCTGAATGTTATTACAATTTTTTTCCATATATTCATGTTACAAAACATAGGAAAATATCTTGAAGGAGACATTAATTGTTGAACTGTCAAAAAAACCCTTACGTGTAAACACTGTAGTAGAACGGTATGTATGTAATAAATTTAGATGCTTCTTATGTTTTATTCCAGAAACTAATGGAACGCATTCAGAACCCAGAGTACTCAACGACCATGGATGTGGCACCTGTCATTTTAGCTGCTCATCGTAACAACTATGAAATTCTCACCATGCTTTTAAAGCAAGATATATCATTACCCAAACCTCATGCTGTAGGCTGTGAATGCACACTCTGTACTGCAAAGAACAAAAAAGATAGTCTACGACATTCCAGGTAAGATTTGCCAGTCATAGACTATAATAATAATACTAATAAAATCTTAATTCTCTGGTATTGCTTGGGTCAGATTCAGTATATTTCCTTTTTCTCTTTAAGGTGAGGTTTACTAGTGGATACCTTTAATATATTGTAGCCTTTATTGTGGGAGATGGTCGTTCTCGGGGATGGGTTGTACTTGAAAAGGCTGGTGGGAGGCAGTGGTGCCTTTTTTTGTTTTGGTTTTATCCTCTTAGTCACTGTGCCTGTTAAGCTAAGTGCCTTTTCTTTCTATCAGTCATGTTACAAACATTCCGGTTATCTTTGGCTCAGGAGCATAGGAACTATGCAAATAAAATTTTTTCTTAAGGTAGTTAGTACTTCAAGGTTTTTGAGCCAGAATGAGGAGGTGGATAATTCTGTATCCTGTTCGGAAAGTGTTTACGTAGTATGGACTGATTAAATGCAAACTGAAGGCATTTTAAATTTTTTTTTCTGCAGTATTTTTGGAAGTTGAAAGCTTTTTAATGAAGGTTTAAATGAGGAGAGGGATTTACCACTCTTAAAAATATTTTGACTGGTGAACTTTACAACATACTTGAGGGTTGAATACAGTCTAATATGTGAGAGTGGGGTTGAAGAATTTCAGAGCTCAGAGATAGTAAGTGGACTGCAATTACAATATACAATTAATTATTACATAATTACTCTAGTATATATGCAAATTATGAAAAAATAAGGGAGGTGAAAGGATAACTGTTAGGGGTATTCCGCCACTAAAGGCCACATCCTGGTACCTGCGATGGCAACATCCATCTGATATCCACGTCATTAACTTTGGTACTTAGAATAATAGGAATTCTAAGGACAACATCTTCCATGACGTATCAGATTTAATGCTTATAGTGTCTGATTTTAAGAAACCCAATTGCTTCATCTTTCAGCTGTTTTATGCAAACTTTTGGAATAGGTCCTGATTTGAAACTGCTAATCGAATGAAACATCTTAATTTTGCTTGCTGTTCTTTTGTCACAGGTTTCGTCTTGACATTTACCGGTGTTTGGCCAGTCCTGCTTTAATAATGTTAACAGAGGAGGATCCGATCCTGCGAGCTTTTGAACTTAGCGCAGACTTGAAAGAATTAAGCCTTGTTGAGGTTGAATTCAGGTAGGAGTTGAAAACACAAACCAAATGAATTAGAAAAGGTGTTTTTTTTTGTAATTAGAGTTTTTAACTGATAAGTAGACATAACAGCAAGTTATATAATTTTTGCCTCATTAGCAGTCATTTTGACAGTTTAATAACTTTANTATATATATATATATATAAAATTAATGTCTGTATGGAAGATTTCATGCTGAAAATTACCTATTTAATGAACAAATGCTCAGTATTATTTTATGTTTAAACTATGCAGGTTTTTGCCATTTTGAAACTTACCAGCACCAAAGCATGTATTTTTTCTGAGAACATGAATGCAAATGTTTGTATGGGGTAAAATTCTACTTTCCTACACAACATAGGAATTTTCTGGTTTCATAGCTGATTGTCTTTCTTAATAAAGAGTTCAACTGTTGCATTTTTATGATATAGCTTGGCACTGAAATGGACTGTGTGCCAGGTTAGACAAGCAAATAGTGTGGTTTATTTTCTTGTGTTTATTATATTAATAGATAGTATATAGTTAATGGACTTTAATTTTCAGATGACAGGAATAAAGCAAAACCTCAAACTGCTTCCCTTCCAAGTGGAAAGTCCAAATGATGAATTAACAGTGTCATATTTTGTGACTACTACACTTTCTCGTATCCTGGAAATAATTCTAAGCTTTAAATCTTTATATGGAACTTATAAGAATTTTTATACTGTAAGTCTGTTTCTCGACAGACTTTTTCTTTGTCTAGTGAAGGTGCAAACTAAGCTGAAGTGTAATTGTCATGTTACATGGTAAAAACCTACTCGGAGTTCTCTTCAGAATGCTTGGATCTTGACATATGACTTTTGGGGGTTTTTTTTTAAATTTGTCTTGGCACAATATATAATCCCAAATAAAATTGAATAGTCAGTGATTTAATGGAAAATGTGTACAGTGTGTATTACATACTGTTCCTGTGTCTTTCAGAAATGATTATGAGGAGCTCGCTCAACAGTGCAAAACCTTTGCTAAAGATTTGCTCGCACAAGCACGGAATTCACGGGAGCTGGAAGTTATTCTGAATCATACGTCTAGCGATGAACATGTAGATAAGCGAGGATTGTTGGAAGAAAGAATGAACTTAAGTCGCTTGAAACTTGCAATCAAGTATAATCAAAAAGAGGTTTGTCATTGCAGTAATTTGATAGGCTTTCCATATCATATTTTGCTAGTAATTCATTTAATTTATTGTTCTGCCTCTAGACGTAGAAGTGGAAATAAATTTGCAAGAGTTACAGAAGAGATGGTAATACACAGAACATCTGCATGTGAAACAGGGAAGTGGTATTGCAAGATACTGAGTATTTCTTCAGTATTCACTGTGGAGGAGAATGTAATATTTTCTGTATAGGAGGATAGACTACTGCTCTCTGGCAAACAGCTCTGGGTAGTGGTAGTTATTTGCTCAGATCCTCATTAAATCCTTGCCTAGGGAAGCATGGATCCTTAGGTGCCATCCATGATCTATCATCTTCTCGTTTGTCACTAGCTGTTCAGCTCTGGCTCAAGCCTCATCTGTGCTGTTCAGTAATCATGTTAGACCCAGGCTGGGGTAACTGAATAGCACCTCAGTTCCAGAATAGTAGCACCTTTTTATGCCATCAGTATGGAACTTATTTCATGCATTGTTGTCTTTATCCCTTGACAAACTATAGTTTTGCTGTACTAGAAGGCAGATGGGTATTTGTGGGATTCTGGTACAAGAACCGGGGACAGAGAGTAAGTTTCTTTTCCATGCAAAATTCATTTTCAAGTAGCATTTGCAGAAAGCATTATAATTCTGTCTGTTCTATGTATCTAAGCTCAAACTGTTTGTGAAGCTGTTAAAATACATACTATTTAAAACTCAAAAGCCATAGTTATAGAATGTCCTAGAACCAGCATTACACATTTCTGTTATGCGTTAAACAAGTGTACTGAAGTATTTCAGATGTTCTTTTGGTTTTGAGCATAGCTTGTTTTTGCCACAGTGGGTGGAGAATAACATTTTTTATGTGATGTCTTTCCAGAATATGTTTTATTCCTGGCAAGTTTACTATAGAGACAGTTTTTTATGATGCTTTC